>CAKALG010007055.1:0-31230 GCA_916700815.1 Helicolenus hilgendorfi
TTTTTTTTTAATAAAAAAGTTTCTTTTTTGCCCTGATCACAATCACACCTGGAAACTGTCCAGTACAGCCAAAGTTTGCAGCTCCATTGGAGCAGTTGGGGTGAAGGGCGTTGTAAACACAATGGCAGCTCAGTGGTGGTAATGATGAATAATCGTAATTTCCCCACCCAGATTTAACCTGCCGGTATTGAACTGCCAACCTTCTCTCTTCTCTAAGCCTTTTTAGGCCATCACTGCCCACAATACCAGGGAGCACCTTGAATTTTCTACAGTATAGCAGGCAACAATGAACTGGCCTCCTTTGTGTCTCACATACGTTTCAATTGGTTGCATCTGGCTCACAGCAGTATCCTTATTGGCTATTTTCATCAAGTTCAGACTGCAATTTTGTTGCACTCTCTACTTTCTGGACAGTGTGTTCATACTTGAATAATGACAGTGCTAACAATGGAAAGCATGGAAAGTGTTAGTTAGACGAGACAAGTTAATAATAATCTTACTGAACTGACATGAGTGAGTCATAATTTGTATCTTGTACAAAACACCCCCTCTTCCAGGGACAAAACGCAGGGCCTTTGCTCAATTCAGCGCTCATCTCAATCTTCAGCACAATCATCTTTTCCTCATTGGGCTATCGCATAAACAACCACAGAGAGAAGGAGAGAGAGAGCAAGGGTGGGGGGGGCGGAGAATGATCCCTCTAGTTTAGGCCATCATTGTCTCTGTATGTTCTGTGTCTGCGTCCATCTGTCAAAGCTCCACTGAGGGCTGACAGCTACCTCTCCCCCTGGTCTTCTTACCTCCTCACTGTGTCATTGCTGCTGATGATACTGAAGCCATTGTTCAGTCTGAAAAGGGTCTGGCCTGTACCTGTTAGGAGAGAAGAGTAGATAGTGTAAGAAGACAGAAAACTACATATCATCACCAGGTAGCCTCAGGGTTTTAGAGAAACATAACACCTCTCTCGTTTAGTTTAGCTTCCCTTGTTCACTGGTTTACAGTCAAGGGCACGAGAGAAAGGAATAAATAAAATATGTTGTGGAAGGTACAGTGAAGAATGGTCTATTTTCCACTTATGATGATTTGGCGTATACAGAAAGTAGAGCAGGGCAGTGAGGGGGCACTTTTAGGGGAGAAAGCTTGTAATGTCAGCCCTGCTTAGATCCTTTCAGTTGTGAGTTATGTAAGTTCTGCCCTTTCCTGTTGAATGGCACTGTGAGACAGGCATTATATCATTTGACAGTACACTTTTATTCATCTAAATGAAGAAAAAAGAGCGATTGGATAAGGAACGTTTGACATTCTGTAGTGGACAGCCAGTGCTAAAGAATATAACAAATAGCGATACAAGTCAAAACAAAAATAGAGAGTTAGCGGTACAATGATGTATACGGCTTTACGGCTTACTGAGTGACACGCTTCACTCGATCAGTTCCATCAGTCTTGGCTGTGTGGTCAAAGTACCTGAAGTTATACAAGGCCTGTATGAGCAGCTAAGGGGTAGAACATTTCAGAACTATTTCTTTACAGCTTCTTTCTTACCTGAAATATAACAAAATGAATACTCCTGAGAGGACCGTTGACCTTGATGTGCTACTAGGTTGTTTAACAAAAGCTGCAATTTCTGCCTTTTGGCAATGGCTAAAAAGAGTTATATTAGCTGTGTGGAGTTTCAAAGTCATTTCTTGGGTCAAAAACATTTACAAAAATATCAGCATCTGACAGAGGAGGGGGGAACAACCTGGTGGAGAGCAGTTGCTGCATGTCTACAATGGCCCCTTTTCATACAGTAGAGGACTTGGTAAACAAATATTGTGCAGTATCTTGTGCCCAACAAATTTTCCATAAGCACAGGATCACAATTCTGTGAGAGCATGTTCCTGCCTAGGGTGTTTGGTTTCATTCATCTGAAACCTTGAGCAACAAACACTGTGCTAGTGTGGACCAATGCTCTCTTTCGACTCACTTTTACAAGCTGTTTTTTCTTGATCAGGAACGTTGCTAGAAATTCTGGGTCCCCTGACAACAACTCACTCTTTGTGCCCTGAAATATACAACCATCGATAATCCCTGGCATTTTCTAGGGCCCCTGTCCATCTAGAGGACCTCAGCCTAGGCTGTCATAAATCTACAAAGCCAACGGACAGGTACCACCATTCTCTACTCTAAATCTGACAGGGTTGAGTGCAGGTAGCACCACGGAGGTTAAGAAATGGACACCTGTTATCACAGGTGTTTTATGAAATTGCACCAAAGACAGCCTCAGAAAGCTTAATGGTGTTTGCTGTCATCTCATAACAACCCACTATATACCTGCTCTCAACCCCAAATGTATTTAACATTGCCTACATGACCCTGTACACTAAAAGCTACTAGACATTTCACATTTAAAGTTCGTTGTTCATTACAACATCACTTAACTGGGGGAACAGCTGACGCTGCTGGCTCGGATCAGCCTACTCAGCAGTTCAGCAACCAAATTACATCATCATTTATGCACCGAGGGAATGTCTAATTGTGCTAATTGAGATGATCTGAAACAGATCACAAATCAAATCATGCCAGCGCTGGAGGTTTCACTCCCCTCCAGGCATTGCCAAATAGTAGACAACTGTTTTTATTGAATTCATAATGGAACAAAAATACAAATAAAATAGTTTTGCACTGCTATTTTTAAGCAGCAGTTTAAGTGTCATTTCATAGTGTTACATAGTGTTATGTATATACCTATCGCCACACCAGGCAGCCCTGAAGTTTTGCTCTTTCAATGTGGCTTTATACTCTATATTGGAAATGTGCTCACTGTGACAAGCAAATGGAGCATGAAAAGAAATCAGTGATGGACAGCGTTAGGTCTCCCCTCTCCTCCAATGTCATAGAACTAGACATGAAACAATCAGCCTTGCTTCACCTGATGCCTTGCCCTCAAATGCTCGCTGTGAGTACTTAGAGGAATATTTCATCCTTAAAATACCATTTGTAGATCAATTACTCACCCCGTGTTACCTTGAATTTGTGAAGAAAACTTAGTTTTTCTCACATGCCTCCACTTTCACACAGCTTGTGCCATATGTAGTATATATCGTAGGTGGACCAGTGAAGCAGGTTATTGAAGTCAGAATAGGCACAAACACATAAGGCGAAAGATAATTGTGAAATACTTCACCCAAAAGAACACTCACAGTCAGTAACAGCTTGTGACAGAATCTCCAATCCTCCACAGTAGTACAAGGGAATCTGGCCGGGCCTTGACAGCTTCTCCAGCAGCTGAAGCACTCTTGTGGCAATCCCCTCTCCCTTGTCAAACTCTTGCATCGCATTTATTTCCTGTCTCTCTCTCTCCTCTTCCAAATCTACCTGGGTCAGGTGTTCTGAATAGAGAAACCAAAGGAGATAAGAGAAGGAAGAAGAGAAAACAGAAAGTTATTCCATTGCAGTAACTGAAGTTTCACTGTCATAGTATTGCAACAGCCATCCTGAGATGACCACCCCACTCGCCTTTTGCTATAAACATGCACCACCTGAGTACCTCAGGCAAGTCGGTCTGTTGCCTAAGCAGTAAAAATGTAATGCTGCACCACATTTGACAATATCAAAGAGACTGCAAATATGCTTGATAGCCACAAAGTAAAGGAATGTTACTGTAGGTGCTGAGCAAACATTTAGCTCAATACGTACAGAGCAACATTTCAGAGTTTATAGCCGGATGAATCAGTTTCAAAGGTATTTGTTAACAAAACACTATAGTACGAAACGCAATTACTGGGAGGAAAACAATATATGTCCTTATTGGCTGGGCAACAGCAGAGTAACTAAAAGTAATTAAGCTTTAGGTTGTCATGAAAGCCTTGCAATTAAATGGGCTGCAGTCAGTGAGACCACATCACTGACAACCAACTCAACCACACTGTCTCCTATATACGTCTGACGGGCTCCATTCTGACTTTAATTCTCAACAACGTATAAATGATTTCGTGGAATAATAAGGAAACTGAATCATGTCGAAAAAACACAGATGGTTGGACATGATACATAGCCAATGACGGCAGTTATCAGAAAAGGACTTGAATACATTAAAGCTTTTCCTAACCTCACCCACTGGAAAAAATATAGAGATTTTCTTTACCCTTCACCATCTTCTCCATCGCAGGTTCAATTTCCACAATCTTTTCAAAGCAGTTTCTGGACTGAAAAAGAGAAGAATTTAATTAATCTCTGGTTATACGATGTGCTTCACTTACCCAAAGTGACTACAGTAAGACTCCAAAAGACTACAGTATCTCAGCACAAGAGTGCGGTATACAGAAAACTATGATGGACTTTACAATACTTGTATTAAACAAAGATTTTTACCAGGTATCAATATTAAATATAAGCTTAATTTCCTGTGAATAAATTGAAATACCTATTAAAAATATATATTTTAAAGAAGATTGCTATGAGACCAGGACTGCTTGTATGCTTGTTCTCTATTCCAGGCATACAACTTTCATTATGCTATAGTTAGATGAGATGCTATCTGTATACAAAACAAGAGTGATAAGGTGTAATTACAGTTAATCATACTCACCTCATTATATTTCTTTAAGGCCCGATATGCTTTCCCCATGTGTAGGTAAGCCTTTATGCACCTCTCATTACACTGACAGAGAGAAAATGATCATGGGAGTGTATTTGTTAATGCACTTCATCATCGACACATCAACATAATGGTGATATAATGTTTCTGCATTGAGAACAGTAGCACAGTACGATTCAGCCTACACTCCAGAAATGTGTTACAGTGATATGAGTATAGAAAATCAATCTTTATTGAGCATACTTTTCATCTTAACTGGAAAAAACTAGTGTAAGAATTTTTCATTGTAAACTTGCGTTTGGGTTGAGTGACCTAAGATAACTCCAAACAAACTATTAAAACTTGGAGGGACCCATAAACACTATTCATTTTTGTCCACTTTTTCCAAACACAATGTTCTCTCCAGAGAACATTTCTGCACTGCAGATGACCTGTATCCTGCCTCTAATACTGTTTCTGTTTGAGTGCAGTACAGGACAGAGCCTATAGCCCACTGTTAACCCATCCAACCCATTTTCCTGCCAGACATACTGTATCTCCTCTGAGCTCCAAGCTTCACAAAGAACGATGCCTCAGATGACGAATGAGGCAGCGACTGACAGACCCCAGTTCACAGCTATAGGCCTTACCTTCAGGGCCCATTCACAATCACTGATTGCCTCGTTGTACTTCCCCAGCTTGATGTAGGCCTAAGTAGATTCAAACATTAGACAGGTGGCATCAAAAACAGACAAAAAATAAACCAGGCATTGCAGAGTGAAGAATGTGATTGGTAGTGTAGCGTTGTTTGTTTCAATTTCTTCTTCTTTTGTCACTTTTGCCTTAAATCTCGGATCAACTCATGGGATTAAATTACAAAACACAGTTTGTGTTGTTGTTGTAAAACACTTGAAAGATGAAAAACATAGTTGAAGATATTCACTTGTGCTCGGTTGGTGTACAACGGCTGCATGTCCCGTAGTTCAGTCAAGCCATCACTGTAATACTTCACAGCAGTTTCATAGTCTTCTTGAGCATAAGCTTCATTCCCCTTGTCTTTGAGTGCTGCAGTGACACAAACGGTATAACATTTGAAAGGACTTACAGTACCACTAGCCCAACAGAGCAGTTAAGTATAGCAAACGTTTCGCATCCAACAGCATCTTTAAGGAAAAGAGAGATTCACACACCAGTTGCCTTTTTTGCTTTTGCAATCCTCCTCACTCTCCTGTCTTCAGCATCTCTCTCTATAATCTTCATGAAATTCTCTGGTAAAAAAAGAAATAAAGGAAAACTCTTAATCATGAGTGCTAGAACAGAGAAGGAGGGAACTCTACAGATATTTGTCATAGGCAATACTTCAGTCATTGGTGACTATAGAAATCCCACAGGGTACAGACTGTGTGTGATTGTTAATGCTAAAAATGTTCTCCCAAAGACAGATATTACTCTCCAAGTCCAGTGTAATAAATATCAGTTGGAGGCAATTTAAAATCTGTTTTGCTGTCTCCCCAGCCTAAAACACAGAATTACATTTTCTTCCTCATTTTGTGAGTTGAATAAATGATGTGTTAGCTTCAATATTAATGGTTTCACACACAGAGGTGTGAAAGGTTCATTCATTTGCAGCTTCAGGAAGAATTTAAAGAGGTGTTGATATGATGAAAAGACGTTATGTATGGAATACCACATTTAAGGAGCTGGGATGAAAAGGATGAGACATATTATGAAAAAAAAGTAATATCAGCTTTTAAGATCACCATAGTGACTTCTCAGCATATAAATGTGCTGCACGCTAACCTGGAGCTGGCTCCTATTTGCGTGGCTTCTCCCACATTGTCCAATGTATGTAAGTGTTTCTATAGTGTAGGGCCTTGTTGGCCTAAACAGTAAATACTACAAGTCTCTTATCTACTAAGCATTGTAAGAAGCCTCTTAACAAACCAACAAAAACATATAATTCATTTCCTCTAATCCGTAGCAGTGCCCACCTCACCATGACATACTGACAGTTTGATAAGGACGTGTTTACTTCACACCGTTAATAAAACCTCTGCCAACTAAATTGACAAAAATATTACAAAACGCGGGGGCATCTGAACTGGTCTGAGCAGGCAAGTGGCAGATAGCGCTGAACATGATCCCCCTTGAAACTAAAATTCCAGAGATCCACTGTAATACTAAGGACACACTTTGTACCGCATCTCTCTTCCTGCTATTGTGAGTCACCAACCTGCCAAACAGACGCAATTGATTGAAAAATCTCGCTGCGCCTCAGGAAAATGTCACGTCTGCTCTCATTTTCAATGCATTACAAGAACCTACTTACTGTATAATGAACAACAACCAGAACAATCTTTGAAGAAGAAAAAAAAACATACATAGAGAGTATATTTATTGCTGTATTTTTGTTTGGCTCAGAGAAACTTTTCTTGCCATGCACGATGGGGACATTTAAGTCTGCTTAAACAGGGTTTCAATTCAGTGCAAGTGACAACCAAATAACCCGCTCACCTGAACTTTCATTCTGCAGACCCTGTAAAACAGGAAAAGAGAAATTAAATACAATGTTAACAAAAACCTACCTACAAGTACCTCGTCAGTACTTACTGTACTGTACATCCTTCTTACATAACAAGAAAGGGTCAAGGTAGACAACACAACAAAAAGTCGTGTATATGCGCTCTGTGTGTGTGTGTGTGTTGTGTTGGAGGGACAGAGACAGCAACATAGAGCAAGACAGACAGACAGACAGAGGCACAGACAGAGTGAGAAAGAGTGAGACAGACGGAGAGCGGGAGTACATCTGTACTTGGGTGACTTTGTGTGCATGTCTTTACCAAGGGAGGTTGAAGTGGTGGCTTTGTATTGATTGTCGTCTTGTTGACTTTTGTGCTGCAGGGTTCATCCAAGGCAGCGATGTAGTAATCAGCCGTCTCCATTGCTTTTTGCTGCATTCCGACGTCTGAGGACTTTAGATCCTTCACAAGCTCACCTGAAAAGAATGAATGACATGTTTCACTTTTTACAGGCTTAACTCACATTATAATAATCACATACAGTATGTTGTAAAATACACATTTTATATACTTTGTTTATCAACATTGTTTATTTTGACATGATTGAAGTTTCATACAATTCATAAATATGTTCTATATTGTAACCCTACTTGTATATGTTACAATATAGAAATTTCCATATACAAATAACGTTACAATTTCATAAAAGTGGACATCATACACAACAAAATAGCCCTTTCCCAACTGTATGGTTAGCATTTAAAACAGTACATTTCACAATACGTATTTTTATTTCTCATATGGGTAACTTGTTCTACTTTAGCTAACGTTATATGGTGACTTATGTGATACAATTATAAAGCTATTTAGCATTAACTTCTGCGGTAACGTTATAGGTTAACTCAGGGGTCAGCAACCTTTACTATCAAAAGAGCCATTTTAGGCAAAATAATAAAAATAAAAATCTGTCTGGAGCCGCAAAACATTTGATCATTGTGATGAAGGAAACACAGTTTATAGTCTAAGTAATAGTAGTAGTATATAAGTCTAATGCAGTGAGGGCCAAAGTGCAAATGTACTACGGAGTATTAGGGCCACATTGACGGAAACAAAATCTGAGATTTCCAGAATAAAGTTGTAATATTACGAGAAAAAAGTCGTATTATTATGAGAAAAAAGTCGTAATATTATGAGAAGTCATAACTTTACGAGAAAAAAGTTGTAATATTATGAGAATAAAGTCATACCTTTACGAGAAAAAAGTCGTAATATTATGAGAATAAAGTCAAAGCTTTATGAGAAAAAAGTCGTAATATTATGAGAAGTCATAACTTTACGAGAAAAAGACGTAATATTACGAGAATAAAGTCATCACTTTACGAGAAAAAAATCGTAATATTACAAGAATAAAGTCATATTATTTTTTTTTCTCGTAAACCTATGACTTATTCTCGTGATATTACAACTTTTTTTCTCTTTAATTTCTGACTTCATTCTCATATTACAACTTTTTTCTCGTTAACTTCTGACTTCATTCTCGTAATATTACAACTTTTTTCTCTCTAACTTCTGACTTTATTCTCGTAATATTACAACTTTTTTCTCTTTAACTTCTGACTTTATTCTCATAATATTACAACTTTTTTCTCATTAACTTCTGACTTCATTGTCGTAATATTCCAACTTTTTTCTCTTTAACTTCTGACTTTATTCTCATAATATTACGACTTTTATTCTCATTAACTTCTGACTTTATTCTCATAATATTACAACTTTTTTCTAATTAACTTCTGACTTTATTCTCATAATATTACGACTTTTATTCTCATTAACTTCTGACTTTATTCTCATAATATTACGACTTTTTTCTCGTAAACCTATGACTTTAATCTCAAAATCTCATATATATTTATTTTCCTCAATGTGGCCCTAATACTTCTATATAGACCTACAACAATGATAAATACAAATGAAAATGTCAACAAAAAACAGTTTCATTTCCATACTAGCTAGCAATTAGCTAACGTCAATAAGGTTCGCCGCTTTATTACTCACTTATTTTGTCAACATTCTTCAAAAATCTCTCGAAGTCTTCAACATTGTCCATGATACGTTTGTTTACCCCTTTTTAAGCCTGGTTTTATTATTTGATAAGATAAGTAACTCTGTTTTTATCTTAGCTAACAATGAATTTACTTCACCCAGTCAGCAGTCACAGCGTTGAGTTACCATAGTGATATGATGCCTTCACTGTCGCTCGTAAATTCAATATTCACATTGTCGTCAGTGTTGTTATGCGAGAGCACATCGTAAAAGATAATGAAAAATAGTTGTTTTTTTCACTACCCCGGATTGTATATAATCAGAACGAAAACTAACACACGGAAGTAAACTAACCGTCATTGTTATTCAACAAAAATGAATCATTTACCAATTGTTTATCACTTTTGAGGTACACACACAATTGTTTATGTGCTCTCCATGACAGCACTTGAAGGCAGCACTTCACCCTGATTATGGGTGGTCATATTTTTCCTTCAATCCAAAAACAACAGACATGTAAAAATATATTTTTTTATGAATCAATATAAATATTTTTTCTGGCTGCCATTATTCTTTGATATGTTGTTCATTAGACTGTTAAGTGCTTCAGGGGCAACTTTTCCCTGCATACATATTCTTTGATTCAATACTGTGCTGTGAGTCCAGTACAGAGTGGTTAAAGATAGTATTTCTCCTTAACACTTCAATGAACCTGCTTTTTAAAGTGAAAATCTTGATATGAGGGCTTACTACACATTGAACCTTCCTTTTTCTAAGCAATAGATCAACACTGCCTCCTTGTGGTTAAAGACACATGAAGAGACACAGTTATGCAAATACTTTTTTTTCCTAAAATCTAAAATCAGCTGATTCTCATTAGGATATAGTAAATGAACATTTAATGTTGCCATAACTTTAAGAAGGATGAAGAGATGGCCTGTCTACATAGAAATATAAAGCTACACAGTGGGTGAATTAAGAATTGAATATTAGTACACAACTTGAAAATGCCAAAGTCACTTACAATAATCACAGGGTCTTGTACGTTGCTGCTTAGCAACAAAAGTGAAATGTTAGACATCTTTTTTTCCCTGCGGTTACCTGAACGTCACTTTGCACTCCGAGCAGCAGAGCAGAGCAAGTCTTTGAAGACAAAGCCGACACCAGCAAGAAAACAAACCAAAACCCACACGCAGGAAGGAAGCAACTGAGAAGATAGTGGCAAGTAGCCTACCAGTTGTTTATATAAGCATCTCATTTAATACAGCTGCAATAAGACTAAGAAATAAGGCATTAGTATGTAAAACTGGCAATGAAGTTTCAATTCCATCCTTCACCCAATGGAAATTGTCAGAAATTGCTGATTGTCAACAAAACAACAAATCCCATGTGTTGTTTTGTTGTTGAGATATGGCCTGAGACAGACTTTTACATTCATGTGCAGTGCAGCTGTAGCGGATATGATTTTTTCTCTCTAGTTGTGAAAGTGTTTGGTCCAAATGCCAAAATACATGCTATAGTAATCTCACTAAGTATTAACAGATGATATCAAGTAAGTCAATAAAAACAGTAATTCAATTTCTTCTTTTAAATCATAAACCACACGATTCAATAACTAAAAGAGTTGTTCTGTCATCCAGATGTGACTTTTCTTATTAATGCAGTCATAGGCTCAATTAAAGTTGGGTTCAGCTGTTAGATGAGGAAAGACATTATACCCAGGAACTTCTGGTATGACAAATGCGAGCTGTCACAAACACACAGCAGGGAATTAGCAGCGGCCAACATCATTTGGCACAACTGGAATTCATGAAGTGTCCTACAAAGCAATGGGAGCAATGACCTCATCCCTCATGGACCATCGAGCTCACAGCTAGATCCCAGTCAATAACAATCACAGACAGTGAGGCTCTTTATCCTCATTCACACAAAGCAAATGAGGGTCAAAACATTCCAGGGACACAAAACACTGACAGCACTCTCTCTCTCTCTTGCCATTCACTTGGATCTTGTTGTTGCAATATCAAGCTGCCTATGAGACATGATCCCGACCGACTTTACTGTTTTTCAGAGGCTGTAGCAGGCTCAGTTAGGCTAAATTGGCGATGGAAAACTGACACGTCCATTTTAAAAGGGGTCCCTTGACCTTTGACCTCAAGGTATCTGAAGGAAAATGAGTTCAATGGGTAGACGCAAGTCATGCCCACCTTATGATAATCCCATGCAGTTTTTTGCATGCAGTACAAATTGGGTATCACTGTAAAGCTGAGACTCTTGTGGATTTGAGTATTCATGTGTGATGATGTTAGTCCTCATAGTAGAAATTTCGTTGTAGTGAGACCAATTTTTTAAATTTGACCGACTGTATAAAATGACCTGTGGTGACCTCTAGGATAATCACAGCCTCATGAAACTTTACAGCCACAAACTAGAGACCTAGAGCATTCAGAGGACGGATAGCTTTCCTAGGTAGATTGACAATTAGGGAGTTTCTGAGCCACGCAATCGCCAAAACATTCAATTCTTGCAGAAAAAGTTTTTGATACCAAATCACAGCATAACTTTTTCTATGGTGTTCCTCAATGTCTTGGTGTCTGAATGTAGTTTTTTGACCATTTTTTTTAATCAATTCTCGAGTGGTAAAAAAAAAAATGTTAAATTTAACAACAAATCCAAATGGTATCAACCCAAAAATTGCTGCAACAACTTATGAGACATAATAGAGCCTGGGAATGACCATCATATACTTCCATCATAATGTTATAATCACCTATACACTCTCATAATTAATTTTAACTAATTGATTAACTGTTTCTGATTTTTGACTAGAACAACTTAACACACAGTGCTGAGCAGCAAATTAATCTTCAGGTTTCCAGCTTTGAGATGATGTACACCACTTCTATGTGACATCTACTGCTGACCTGATGCCTCCCCTTAAACACCCCCTGTAGCCCCCTAAAAAAGAATGAATGCCATGTTTCACAAAAATGTCCCCATGTGGGTCTCAGAGGGTTAAGAAAGGTCACAGCCAGACACTTAGACAGAAAGTAGGTAACAATGGTGAGGAGTATGAAGACCACTCAAAATCAACTTGATGAGAAATAAAGCTGTGTAGAATTCATTGTCCAGCTGCTGTTTATGCATTGTGTGTCAGATTAATTAGCAGAGCTTGGAAACTTCATTGCGTGTGTGTCAGATTTTTGAGAAAAGATAACAGCTGCAAGGCCGCAGTATGTTTAGATTGAAGCAGGAATGTATGGAGTTATTTCTGTGACGGCTTACAGACAGGAGCTTTTCCATGGCCAGACTCCAACTGCTGGATGCCACAGTGTCGTATTTCAGGGGACAACAGATACAGGGAGCACAGCACTGTCACTGATTAAACACTTTCCTCTTTATCTCCCTTTGCACAATTTATCGGCCCATGGCTCCAGTCTTTCTTCTGAGGTTATCTCGAAAGATGAACCCCACTTCAAAACTGCACCGCAAGCTAAAATGAGTTTCTAGTTTGGCTATGCTAACTGTTTTAAAACTTTTTATACCAGTACAGTGACAGAATAAATACTGGACGCAGTGTCCTTTCAACAATCTTTATTACGTGGTTTTATACAGTACTCAGAAAGTCCATCCAACAGGAATTGTTGAAGAAGTTGATCCTTGTGTTTCCTGTTGTTCATTCATAAATATTTAATCAGTCATCTTCTCCTTCCTCTTATCCTTTTGTTCCTGTTTGTAGGCGATCAATGATGCCAAATTTAGGAATACGTTTATAGCATTTTCCCTAACAAAGTTACAGTGAGTGCTCTACAAGGAAAATACAACAAGAAAGTAAAAAAACACATACAAGTAAAAACAAGAAATGAAGGGTGAAAAAAATAGACGAAACCATAAAATGAATGTATTACTGCATAAAGACATGGATACTTCAAAAATGACTGCAATGCATGTGATAGTATACTATAATTAAACAATGTATGTGCTGTCCTTAAGGAGCTCTCTCCGAATCAAATGCATTAAAGCGAGACCTTGAACCAGATGAATGACCATCACTGTCTCACAGTCTGTGTACGCCCAACTCCAGCTCCCTGAATGTAAACAAATGAGTCCCACTGTCATATGTGGTTCAGACATTTCCGTGCATATCTGATTTACTTGCACTGCAACTGAGTGACGTGATGAATCGAGGTCATTCCATTACAATTGTACCTTGTGGTGAACAGTCAGTCAGCTGTATGCTGCTATGGTGTACTCCAGCAGGTACCTATTGTTATGCACTCGAACATTAATTTTGCAAGACAGCTGATTTATCAAAATATTCTTGATTGCTGTTGAGAATCATGTGAATCTATTTTGTTGGATGTGACGAAATCCGCTCTTCAATTGAGAACAGAATGCATTTAATCAGCACTGATTATGGTAAATTGTGCTGTTGTGTAATTAGCTATGAAGATGATTAGATTTGAGTAAATTCCCAAAAAACAAAAGAAAAAGCAGATAACAAAAACCCTGATGCTTATCAAGAGATTGGGACCAAAAGGGAGATCTCAAAGCGGCAAAACTGAAAAATTACAATTTATTTGTCAGACAGCAGTTGCACAGGAATGAAGGATTTTAATGGAAATGACTTTATTGGACTTACCGTGAAACATCTAATGATAATCACTGCAGTTGTTATTTCTCTTTAGATCTGACAGACATTTCCGTACCAGGAGCAAACATGTGGCATCATTATTGATGATGACAAACCCTAATGAACGAATGATTATAATTTAAACTGCACTGCCACAACTAACCATAATGCATGTTGATGATGAGAAAAGAATTACAGAGCATGAAAAAGATCTGCAGAAGATGTGTAAAGTTGTGGCCGAATGGTGCTGGAAGTGGAGACTATAGATGCCAGAAGTGCAGTTACTTTCAGTGTAATGTTTATGATGATCGGCACAAATCGTTCCTCACTTATAAGATGGTCTGTTGATGTTTGGTACAAATTACAAACATATTGTTTGATGAAAAACAACTACAGTGTACTTTTATAAAGCAGAATTTAACCGAAAGTCAAAGATCTTTGTGCGTACAGTTACATTCAGGTACAGTACCATTAGATAGATGTCCATTTCATGTTTTATTGTTCATTATAGGATGATTTAAGGGCTACACTTTTTTTTAAAGAGATCCTATTATGCTCATTTTCGTGTGTATACTTGTATTTTGAGTTTCTACAAGAACATGTTTACATGCTTTAAAGTTCAAACAAGACTGTCAAAACCGAGTATATGGCTGGACCGTGTACGGTCAGTCTGTGAATTTTTTGCTAAATTGTTATATAAATAGTCAGTGGTCATGTCTGTAATGGTAAATCAAGTGCTACATGTCCACCAAGTCCGTCAAGGACACTAAGGGATGCACTGCTCCACTCAACCAAAGAACATATTTTGCCTCGACTCTTTGACTTAACTGGCCGTTCAAGTGGTGATGTACCGTATAGGCTACGCCGCTGCTGAATCATGGTTCATTTTAGAGCTAGATCACCTAGTTTGACAGCTAGGTCCAAGTTTCGTGAGCCGGACGTGTGGCGCTGGACGGGCTCATTTGTATAAAGGACTCTTCCCCGCCTTTTCATTTTGAAAGAGCAACGGCCAATGAAGAAAGTCCAACACTCGGCCGACCAATCGTGTAGCTTCATCACTCAGTCAGTCACTTGGTGACAGACTTTTGCATTTGCAGGGCTTGCCTTCTGCGGTCCAGCCACAAACGCGGTGCTGCAGCACCTCTTTTCCCCCTCTGTCTGAAACGCTCAGTTTGAGCTCCTTTCGAGCTGCACTGTTGTGATTGGTCAACCAAACCAAACTTTTTACACTCAGCTGCAGCTTCTCTCTAACTAGTTTTGTTTGAGGACGTGCCAAATTAACCGTTGTGCAAAATGTGTTACTTGGTGACATCACCATGTTATTGAAGAAAAGGCAGGACTTCAAGCAAGGCATTCAAGCAGTGCAGGAGCAGTATATCTGTGGGGGAGGGTAACTCCCTTTGGTGTGGACTTTTGGCTTTACAACAAAGCAGACCTTTTATATGCACAAAAAAATTAATAAAACACTAAAGGAAAGGGGAAAAAGCACAAAAGCATAATAAGTCCTCAATGTCCTTAATTTCTCACGAAAAAGAAAAATGAGCAGCATTTTAAGAAGCAAATCTTTTTGTGGTATAGTTTCTGTCATGTTATGTAACGTTACATGTAAGAATGTTATTGTCTGACAAGTGATTCACAACTGCAACAGTTTTATACAGCATAACTAACTAAAGTGAATAAAACTGTTGTGCATCACAATTATGCAAGCATGAATGAACTGAGCAACAAGATGTAAAACTAAAAACAAAGTTGTAAAAGTGTAACATGAGAGGTTTCCTGCCCCCCGTTTGAAGATTCCTGCCCCAGTTTGAATTCTACCCATATGTTATTGCCAGCCAGTAAAACCCGAGGTTCATGAGACGCCCAACAACCCCCATTTCCGTGCAGTCACAGACATCTTTTTTTCTCTCCTCTGGCTGCTCGCACATAGCTGTTAGTCTTGTACAACCCCTCAAACCACACCCATGGATGATAAAAGGGTGTGGATCACAGACACCAGCAGCCATTGGATCCAGACATTGGCCAACAAAGCATAACTCCCATCCACTTAAAGTGAGACCAAGAGAGAGCTATTATGGAAGGAGGCCAGAGCCGTGCTGTGGCTCCATCCTACCTTGGATGGTCCATCTTTAACACTTTGTGCTGTTGCCTTCCTCTAGGGATTGCTGCCATCGTCTGCTCCTGTCGGGTAGGTCAACATCAAAGTTTTTTTAATCTTCATCTGTTGCTTTCTGCCCTAAAATGTCCTAAAATCAAAAACTACCCAAATCATTTTAGTGTTCGTCAACATTGTCCTTTTTTGTAAATATTTAGAAATTTTAATTTTCTATAATCTTACATAAACTTTAATGTTGGAGGAATCAAGAAGCTGTTTTTTTTCGTGACTAAATGGTGACTGACATGTGGTCATTATGTAACCACTCCGATTAATTTTGCATGTATATGGATATACTTTATTTTCCTGCTCCGCTGCACAAGATTAAACTGATTTCCTTTTCAGTGTTTTTTCTCTTGATGGCAGATTTGTTTCAACTCTATTTGATGATTTGATATACATTTTTTTCCAACAAATTAATTTTGATGCTTTTGCTTTTTAAAGGCCCAAAATGCAAACGCTGTTGGAGAATCAGCTCTAGCTGCGGATGCATCAAGGACAGCCAAGATCCTAAATGTCATTGGACTCGTCTGCGGAATAATTTTGATCATCATATTCATCACTCTCAAAGCCTCTAACATGAAGTGAAGACAACATTGATGATGATGATGGGGCCTGTTTTTGCCAGAATATGTGTTGGAATCTCAGCAAAGCTTTTGTTATGATGAACTTTCCCCTCCCCCTTACACAGGACAACTAAATAGAAACAGATGTGTGCGCACACGCAGGTTGTACCCGTGTTTGTCTTTGCATGTCTTTTAATGTCACGCCCATAAAAGCATATAATGCACTGCTTATGGTGGTGAAAGCCAAAACAACATGTATGAAATGTTTTGCTTATAAAAAAAATAAAAACTGCAACATGAATATTTTTGTGATCAGTTATTACAAGAATTGAAGCAGAAATAATGTTCTTTAATAATGAAAAAAGACAAGTAACTTTTCATTAAATAGACACAAAGGTGTTGTAGACACATTACCTAAAATGGTCTGAAAATGATGTTAATTACTAATATTTTTGTTTCACAATAACATTTACTTGATCCAATTACGTGACACATGATGCATAAGAAAAGAACACAGTGTACTAGCTTTGCTTCTTAACTCATATTTTTTCAAATTAATATAATTTGGTAAGATTAATATATTTTGCTTGACAAAACGATGCACATTTGTTTCGATAAACATTATGATCAAACATTTTTCAGGTTGGAAATAATGTTTTGAAGTTGGTTTAGGGTTCGATTTAAGAATCAGGTTAGAATTAAAGTCATGGTTACTCAATGAAATCAGAAACAATTAAAAATATGTAGTGCATTTTCTAGCCGCCATTGCCTCTCTGTCAAACACTTCTGTTTGCATGAATTCTCCGATCCAACATGGACTACATGTGTTTATTTTTTTTATTTTTTTTATTTCTTGAATGGATTTGGATTTTAAAACGTACATATTTACATATCACACTAGTATGGAAGCATAAAGGTCTCTACATATGTTTTGACTTTGCCTTTCTTTGTGGGACAAATAATATTTTTGCATTATGATTGTAACACTTTAGAAGTAAACTGTGCCTTGTGGGAGGATTGTGTGTCCTTCTCATGTGAAAAACAAAGTTCTTATCACGCAGAAAGTTCAATAATGCGCTTATCTCCATGGATGAAAGGAAGTTCCTGTCATCAGATAAAAGACTTGTTGTTTCCATCAGCAGGAGATAATTGATTCTGTAAAACGTCTGCCTATCCTCACATCTTGTTTTTCTCTCTGTCTAAAAACTCAAGAGCGAAACTGCGCTTCATCTCTAAGATGTGTCCCTCCTCTGCAATAAAGAACTGAGTTATAGCATTTATATATTTTGGGTGTTTTTCTTCTCTTTCACATAGAACATTTTCCATCACGCTTCAGAGCTCTTCTCTCTCAAAAAGTCCTGGGAGAGCAGAGACGTTTCTCTGTGCTTCCTTTGGAGTTCCTCGACTTCCTGCTCACATAACCACAAACAGACGCACAACAAGAGACAGTTTTGGTTACTCTCCGATTCACAGATAGTCTCCTGTCACTCTGTTTCACTCAATACAGACAGACAGATAAATTAAAGAACAAGAAGAATGATCATAATTAGAGGAAATATTCTTTTCTTACATCTTCAGACAGCAACCCTCTGCTTGGTTTGTGAAACCTGTGAAGCAGGGAGGCAGCATGGGAGTCTGACAGAGTCCCCTTTAAGATTCCTGAGGAAGTGGCCTCTTGGTCCTGAAACAACAGACACAAATTGGCTTCCAGTCCAGAGGAGGGCACGCACAGTCTGGCTTGAAACAGCTCCCCCAGACATTCCTGCAGTATCTGTGATAAACAATTTCACAAAACAATAATATTTAAACTAATGTCACACACATAGAAGACATCAAACTGACAACAAACCCCTAAAAAATAGCTGGAATTTCAAAGATCAGCTTTAATTGTTGCTAAATTTGAAATAAAAATATACTCTCACAACTCCAATATCCCTTCATGCACACTTTGAGTGTTTGTATACCTTGAAGAAAAGCCTCTGGAAGGCAGGACTGGAGTCAGAGCTCATGTCTTTAATCTGGACATGGGACAGACAGTGGAGCAGCAGCAGGGAGAAGCCTCCAACTGACTGGAGCCTCTGGCGTCGGACAAAGAGCTTTTCCTCTGCTTCCTGTCAACAGTGCAGTCATTCACAGCAACACATTACAGCTGCACAAAGACACACATGCATCATTCACTGTTGAAAAGCAAGCACTCTGCCACATTGATTTCCACGTACAAGACAATGTGTCTTGCTATTTGAAAGGACATTAATGGATTGGTGTCCCATTAAAGTTTCATGATTAAGTGAAACATACAAAAAATAAATGCAACAAATGGATGCTAAGAGGGCAAGAAGAGGAAGAGCCCTCACCAATACAAACGTCATTAACTTCTACTGGAATTCTTGTTTGCACTTAACAAGGATAATAATAAGGATATAATAAGTATAAAGTCTCCCATTAAATGCATTACATTCTAGTTGGCAGCTGGAGTTGTATGTTGTGCAAATTAAACTGATATACTTCAAATATTGCAAACTCTTAATTTAAAGCTCATCTGCAGCTGGTTTCCTTGGAGGTGTGAAACAAACAAACTTTATAACCCCGAGCACTGCAGGAAACCTGAAGGGTGTGGACTTGATGGTTATTTACCGAGGGGGTTCTTTTAGTCTTGACCCCTCTTCCCTGTGAGCGGAGCTGGATGAACAGAGTCTTTAGTGTTCAGAGATTAGCGGGGTGGAACAGGATGTTCTCTAAAGCCTTTCTCTTTTGGAACCCAAAAATAAATTGCCCCTTTAGGGCTCCAAAAAAAAAAAAAAAAGATGTAGCAGTAGCAGATAGACACGTCGAGCTGCTGTTGTGGTGTTGTCTGAGCTCTTTTGGTTTTGATATTTAGGAAATGAGAAAGCTGGTCAGAGTTCAGATGGAGGTTCTGGTTTGTTCCACTGTTCCTTACTTTCTGTACCATTCCTTCATTTTCTCCTTTAACAGTTTTTCCTGTAGTGTTTTTGATTTTGTTAAGTTTTTTGAAAAGTCTTTATCCTCTTTCATCCCCCATTATTGTCACATAAAGTCTCATTACAATCATCGTGCTATTCATGGGTGGGAGAAATATTCAGATAATTTACTTAAGTAAAAGTAGCAAAACAACACATTAAAAATACTATGTAGAACTATACTATGTAGAACGGTGTTGAATAAATTATGTTCATATTCACCATCTACAATGTTGGGAACCAGTTATATAGGTACTAACATTCTCCAGTGAGGTTAAGAACTAGTCACAAATACACACCACAAATACTTATTCTGGATCTATACTATATACCTATATTTATAGGTGCAGGGGTGACATATTTTTGTAGGCCAACCAGGATGTTAGCATCACCCTGGGTTCCCTCAACAAAAAGCCAATGGAATTTTTCCTTTGGGTTTTGGATTATTGCAGAAAATAAGCTCTGTGGCAAACGAACATTTATGATACTTACACGTTTTGTTCAGCAATATAATCTTCACAAATTAATGCCACTTTTATGATATTTGAAGCGTAAATGCAATCGCCAGTGCAAAGCTAACGTTAGGCTATAGACGAACTACGCTACGGTCGCATGAGCGCAAGTATACATAACGAGGCTGTAAAGGCGGACGAGTTGGCGTGATGACATTTAGTAGTCTCATGCAGCCACTTGTTAGCAACAGTCTTTTTTAAGAAACGCAAAAGCTTCAAAATTCATGAGTGGTGTATTTACTGACGTATTTTATATCGTAGAACAAAATGTTAAAATCTCTTAAGGTTTGTGTTAACCTCAGACCTGATTTCAGGCATCTAACTAAAAACCCATTAAAAAAAAAAAAACACAGACTTCCAGATGAAGGAACTAAAAGTGCATAAATGCTAACTCATTTCCGGGTTTTAGGACTCATTCCTGCACCACTCTGGTATCAACAGAATACACTTTGACAGGCCAAAACCCAAGCATGCGAGCATCTGCATACCATACTGTTTTTCTGATGCATAATACTGTTTCAGCAGAGAAAAGGAAATCCACGCCCCCAAAAGCCATACAGAGTTGAACAGGAGAATAACACTAACATCCTTTATAGTGGAGGTAGAGTGTCCCATGAACAATAGGGACAGCAGAGAACATAATGTACTCTAAATGGACTATAGCAAGAGTCATGCTGGTCTCAGATGAGCCAGCACTATTTCACGATGCTTGAACTTCCAAATAACTAAAAACTAATCTCTACAGCTTGTTTGGGTTTTAGATGGTCTTATCTCCAGACCTCAGTAGCATACCACAGTAGACTCTCCCTTTCCCAAGTGTTTCGCAGGGAACAGTTATATCACCCTTCACACAACCAGATGGAAGTGCAGCCAGGCAATAATGTCATCTTAAAAAATTCTATGGTATTGGAAGTACTTTTTGCATCCTCCATCTCTATCGTATTTTGTGGGTTTTATTTAATATGCATTGCCTGCTTTATTGGTTTAGGTGCATCACTTGTGACTTTATTATTCAATTCATTATCTTGTTAATGCCAGTTATGCCACACATAATATTGAGCAATTGCACTCAATTGTGCTGAAACACATAAAGAAAATATCAAATTACACTGTCACAGGAAAAAAAAAAAGCTCTAAGTTTACCTGATAGAAGAAGGAATTTCTGAAAGCGTTGTTGAAGTAGTTGTTGTTTGGGAGACTCGCTGCTATCTGAAGTGAAATGGCTGGAGTCTGTTGGAAGAGAGAACAACAATCCAAGCCTTTTTTATTAGACTACAATATTCTTATTGAAGCCACAATAAAAATGAAAAAAAAGATCTATATACAATATGTGTGTAACAGGGAACGACATCTAGAGAACACAACAAAAAGAATAAAAGTTAAAATAGTATATATTTCCAGATGAGATTTATGGGATGATATCAGCCTGAATTGTTAAGGAAGGTCAGTATGAGGCCCCAGAGCTTTCGAGTCACCTTTGCTCTTTAACCAGGATACAGAGATATTTAGAAGCTTTCCTGCTTTGAGTACCTGCCTGAGCACTTCAGGCTGCACAGAGGCTCATAATAAATTAAATAGCTTGAGGCCAGGCCACTCAAAGCCTCAATTAAACAGTGAGAGCAATTTAAAAAATTAATAAGGTTTAAAATAACAGTGAAACTGCAGCACCAACCAGTTTTCGATTATGTAACGTATGCATCAGGAAGAGTCCGTGCTGGTAGACCAGGAACTCTCTGGGGTTGAGGACCGACGGGTCCAAAGGGATCAGCTCTCCCTCACACTCCCACTGAGCATCCAGGACGTCTACAAAACTCTTGCCTTTGTCTGGAAAAAATACACAACATGACGGTTGCCAGGAACTACAGGCCGTTAGTTACTGTACACTGTCATAGCTGTAAACTCATTGAAATTCATTGTTTTTTATGAAACATATGCCATCGGAGTGATTCGTTTGGAGGGTTAGCGTTACTGTTACCTTTTTCTACCCACTCGAGTTTGCAGCTATGATTTTCTTTATTCAACATGTAGCCAGTAAAACATTACTCAGACACAACAACAAAACATAAAAGTAGGTTCTGGGTTTTTGGAGTGTGAACCACAAATCTGTCAAATCTGTTGTTTTGCAAGAAACAACAACGTAGGAGGTGTCTGGGTTTGATTTCAAGTTTTTTTCTGGCTGTTCAACAAACAGTCCAAAAATCCACACGTTTTTGACAAATACTTGAAAGTAATATAGTTATGTGTTACACATGCAACAAATTAATCCTAATAGTGTTATTGTAAAAATCTCATCATGCTTTTGTTTAGCAGCTTTAACGTTTACTATGTTCTCCCAAGTTTAAGGTGTTATCATGCTAACATTCGCTTATGGAGAGGTGAAGTCCCTCCCATTCCGGTGGAGCCCATGGGACCTTATTTCGGAATAAATATGAATGGTATTCAACGGGGAGACAAATCATTTTTTGATCCTGTTTGAATTGTGCAATGAATCACACATTTTTATCAGCCGGAAAGTGAAAGTACGTGCGAGAATCATTGCTCATGTGAGTACATCCCAGTACGACACAAACAGGCATCATAGCTTCAGCAACTTTTGGGTGTGTTTCTAATGATATATTTTCACAGTTTTATACTTCAACAGTTTTACAACAAACTGCGACTTTCTTGATTTGCAAAAAAAATAAAAAAATCTTTTAAATTGACAAACATCATATGTGTAGTTCATGGCGCAATTCAAACGGGATCAAAAAATTATTTGTCTCTCGCCGTTGACTAGCGTTCATATTTTTCTCCAGAATCAGATCCCATGGTGGTCCACCGGAAGGGGCTGGACTTCGGCTCTCTACTGGCACTACATTAAACAACACAAAGTTCAGCTGAGACTGGCTTAGTTTTTCAGGTCATAAACCACAATATTGGACAAATTACAATTTGATGATGAACCTGAAAGTTTCATGAAAATCCATCCAGAAGTTTGCCAGACATTTAATTTAAAAGCAAAAATGTAAAACTCATAGTGGCATTAGAGTAAAAGTCAGGGGATCACCAAAGTCAGTAGACTTCATCCTCTGGGGACCGTGAATGCCTGCGCTAAATGTCAATCCATCTAATATTTGTTAAGACTTTTCAGTCTGGACCAAAGTGGTGGACTGACTGACATTGCCATCCCTAGAGTCAGGCCGCTAGTGTGTCCAATAAAAAACGCAGTACACCACAATCTATTTTTACTACATCATTTACCAACACCTCGGTGAAACAGATCTGACTAAATAAAACCCTGAGTCCCTGAAGCCAAACAAACTAACATATGCCTGAATGCTTGAAGTTGAGAAAATGACTACCATCTGGGCTTCATCAAGGCTCAGGAGAGCGGTTAAAAAAATCATGCAGGCAGTGCTGAAATCTATAGAATACACAATACTTAAACAAGATTGTAATCTAATCATTTCAGAAAAATACACCATGATAAAATAAGACCCTTATTCAGTATCCATATTTTAAAAAATACTTTTAAAGAAATCAAGCCAGGTATATGTGCACACACACGCTTAAAAATAAACCACCCCAGCTGTATCCGACCTACCAGCGAGCTCTCCTCTCAGAAGCCCTGCCCCACAGGTCCAGCCCTTCAGCTGCAGCTCCGTCCCTTTCAACAGCTGAAACAGAGGAGAGAGCTCCAGCAGCTTGGTCCAATCCTCTTCTGGGGAATAAAAGCAACATGGACGGATAACGTTAATGTGACACGCCACGTGTCACACATTCTAACTACGAGTTATTTTAGATCATGATGTCACCTGGAATTGTGGGGATGGAGATGCTATGAGTAGGTGGAGCAGACTCTTTCATCGGCTGGCTCTCTGTTTGGAAATCAAGATTGAAATGACTCATTATCACTGAAGGAATTGTTGGGAAGGTTAGCATAGTTTAGCACAATGACTGGCTCTGTCCGACAACAAAATCCACCGACCGCACCCCTAAAGCTCACTAATCAACTCAGTTTACCTACTTTATTTAATCCGTACTAAAAGTGAGAAGTAAAAAAGACAAGATGTAGTTTTATGGGCGTTATGTGCAGGTTTATTTCTCGTGCCGAGGCAGTGACTTTCTGGAGTCTCTCTCACGGTTACATCAAGACTCCAAGAAGGCACTACACACGGCCAAGTAATTGTTGTAAGACCACAACTTCTTTACACAAGATTAAACAAACAAGATATAACGTGTCAATGTATTCTCAACAACACCAACAAAACCACTTATTTAGTTTTAGGAAAAGATCACCTGAAGTTACAAATAAATCAATGTTGACCTCTAGTTTCACACAGGATATGAACACCACTCTCCTATATTTTAACCCAAACATTGACTTATTTGTCACTTAACTTCCATACTTAAGTAATGCCACTTCTGGAGTTATTCTAACCCAAACCATGATCTTTTGCTAAACCTAAGTTTTGTTGAATAAACCTAACTAAGTTGTTTCCTGTGAAGACAGAAGTTTATTTTGAAAAGACTATGCATGTAACAAGCGGAAATTGACATATCTTGCTGGACATTCCTGGGAAAAAGCGCAAAAAATGAGGAATAACTTTTCGCAAGATATCATACGAACCGTTGTATGAAGATACGTTGTGAGCTTTAGAGGTGCCGTTTGGTTTTTGGATTTTTTTGGACAGCCAGGCTAGCTGTTCTCCCCTGTTTCCAGTCTTTATGCTAAGCTAAGCTAAGCGGCTGCTGGCTATAGCCTCATATTTAATAGAAAGACGTAAGAGTGGCATCAATCTTCGCATCTAACTCTCGCAAAAATAACGTTTAATTTGCAGTTCATCTTGACAAAGACTCCCTGACAGAAGATATCTCAATACGAACTTTCTGGTTAAATACAAATTTAATACGATTTTAAAATAGGATACCCATATTTTTCAAAATGTTTAATTATTCCTTTAGAGGTGTGCTTTGCTGTTTACAGCTAGAATTGTGAGTGCTCAACTTCTCTGTATTTGTGGTTGCGTAGGTGTGGACGTGTGAATATCTGTTTCCTTTCCGAGAAGTCTGGTACATGAATAATCTAGCAGAAAACTATAGCAGTGAACCACAGCACAGGAACACAACACAGAGTGAAAGGGGTCGTACATATAGTACTGCTATATAATTTGTGCTTCATCTCACCCTGGGAGTGAATGCCGGAAGATGCGGTGTGTCTCTGTGAGGTGTGTGTCGGTGCTGAGCTGGCCTGCAGACCGGTGTCCTGGGACTGAGCTAAATGGACCGGCTCCCTCAAAGACTGGGTAGAGATTCCTGCAGAAACACAAAACCATCAGAGATCTTGCAAAATCAAAAATTAAAAGCATCTCATCAAGCAGATGTGAGGATTTTGTTTTGTGAAGTTTGTTCTCTACAGACCAAAGACACATTATTTTGAGTCAATGCATACTTTAGAGGGATAGTTTTGATAGAAACATAAACTATTGTTTTTTTCATTGTAAAACTTTTTTGTACCTGCCATATTCTGTACATATACAAGCTATGTCTTATTTTCAACACTTGTCAGGATCATAATAATCTCCTGATTCTTCACTGTTCTCCTTGTACTCCATCTCTAATCTCCAGAGACTTAACAGAAACAGAACACCCTGGAGCTATTGATTTCTTACTGCAGCACATATCGACGACAAGGTGAATTTTCACCAACACACTGGCTGTTTCCCTTCTCACTGCTCTATCCTGCTCAATTTTGACAAGCAACATACTTCACAATATTTCTACGCATTCTCCGTTCATACACATACACTTTCTACACACACATACACACGTGTTATCTCAAGGCTTGAGAGAAGCACATACCTTTCACTACTGGCACAGAGGCTGTCCAGACTCTAGAGGCTATCTCCAACCCATATGCCTGCTTTGTTGACAAACCTGAAACACGTCAGAAATCATACACCTAAAGTACAAGAATGCCAGTATTCTATGTTGTTCTTATCGTCAACAAACCTCACGAATAGACCAAAACCAAGTTTAGTCAGAGCCTGATGTAATGTTGTTGATTATTGTGCGCCAAAGAATTGTTTTTCAAAAACTATTAAAAACACATAAATGAGCCCCACTGGGTGACATATTCCTTCATTACAATGAACACGGGTGCTGTAGTTTGTTAAGAGTCAATCCCACATACACCACCCTGCTGCTGTAAATACTCACTAAAGTGCCAAATGTGTATTTAATAAATAAAACAGAAAATAATCCCCAACAAATGCACCATTTGATCCTGTTTAATGCGATGTTTGTTCAAATCTAAATTGCTCAGCTTTTTTGGAAGCCTGTTTTGGTCTTTTGAAGTAACCATTGCGCTTGGCTTTGGTCTTTGCTGACA
This sequence comes from Helicolenus hilgendorfi, assembly GCA_916700815.1. NCBI lineage: Eukaryota > Metazoa > Chordata > Actinopteri > Perciformes > Sebastidae > Helicolenus > Helicolenus hilgendorfi. Next base: position 26,335 of record CAKALG010007055.1, read on the forward strand.
AAAAGAAAGAAATATGGAATAACACCAGTTTTATCTTTTGACAGCAGTAACAGAACGTGTGTAGATAATGGCTTCCGATCTATGAATTTGCAGCCCCACATAGAGCGAAAGTACCAGAAAATGTGGGCTGCAGTACAGCAATTTCAAAGATTGCATATCAAAACAGAAACAGCAGAGTTAGTATATGCTTTCTCCGGAACTACATGTACTGCATATCTAAATGTTTGCCTCCTATCATGTAGCAGTACCCTTATCATGTAGTAAATATAGCACCCCTATCAAGTGCTCATTCAGTACCAGAAATGTGATGATTGCAGGTGTTGGGGGAGAAGCTGGCAGGCTGTTTGTCTTCCAGGAGCTGGTTCAATCTCTCCAGCAGTGGCAAGGCCATCTGTTGTAGCAGACCCCTGACCTCCGCAGTCAGCCTACGTCCATTGCACTGGACCAGACCATACTCCTTATACCAAAAGCGCCCACACAGTACGGCCTAAACAAACAGGAAAAGGGCGGCAGCTCAGAATAACGCCGAGGGAAATGGAGATAACCAAAACTAATTTTTCTCAACTTCCTGATAACTTGATTATGTAATAAAGCACAACTTGCATCTCATGTTCAAATAAATAGATTTAAACCTGCAGTAGGCAGAATGTTTTTGGCATCATTGGGCAAAAATTCCATAATAACCTTTCAGCATATTGTGATTCAAGTGTTCTGAGAGAAAACTAGACTTCTGCACCTCCTCATGGCTCTGTTTTCAGGCTTTCAAAAATCCAGCCCGTGATGGGAGACTTTGGCCAATCACAGGTCATTTGGTGCTTGGTATTTCCTCAACTGATCTCAACAATCCTGCTTGGTCACACATTTTCTCATTTTACAGCTAAGCAGTACACTACAAGATGTTTCGAGAAATATGCACTACAGTAACAAAGTCTTGATTCACATTTGATCAGCGCTGCCTAGTTTGACCGTTTGATCAGAGTTCACGAGTGATTGACAGCTGCTCAGAGATGGCAAGACTCCAGCTCGGTTCTGATTGGTTGTTTTCCTCCAGTCCGTGAAATCTTGCAGATGCCATTAGGATCACCGGAGGACACAGAGGCACATTATTTTTTTTCAGATTACCTGTCTCATGCACTACTGTCAGGATATAGCAACCGTTTTATAAAAATAACTTTTTAAAATCATATTTGCTCCATTTCTACCCACTGCAGCTTTAATGATGGAGAAAAAAGACAAACAAAAAAGAGCCATACACTTCCCTGCATCATATATCTAGGTTTTTATTTATGGGGTGTCTCTGTGTGCGGTTTGACCTGAGCGGTGTCGGCGCGGAGCTGAGAAAGGTGTCTGACAAAGTGCAGCGCATTAAGAGCAGCCACCAACTCTGTCTGTCTGGAACAACACTGCTCCCACAACTCTCTCTGTTTCAGCTCTCTGTCCTGGAGGAACAATAAACACAGGCTTGAGTGAGTAGAAGAAACATGAAGTCTTATTTACATTTAGATGGCAAAGTTACATTTCATAGCACAGGGGCTGGCATCAAAGTTCAATTACTAGACTTTTGAAATCCCTATATAGCATCATGAGTCATATGCATTTAGCATTGGTGGTGTGAACATCTGACGTAACTGTGTCAGTCACCAGTTAAGCTACAGGGCCAAAACATAGACAGCCATTACTCTGACCAGAGCATGGAAGCCTGTAGCCCAGTCTCCTCCCTGTGTTGTCCATTTTTCTTGGTCTTGTTGCAGCTGCTCCATACACACATCCACCTTATCAAGGCCCGACACAAGCTCTGAGTGCCAAAAACACTGCCGATCCCACTCCTGCTCGTCACCTACAAACCCAGACGGAGATGCACAAAGACACGGATATGAGACGCTGGCATGAGGCATCTCTCTTTTGGCAAGCGATGAATTATAACAGCAGAGTGGGTCTTGAGTGTAATTTCGTTCATGCTCTTCATTCTGCCAGCCAATTTACCCAGTGTGAGGATGTGTAAGACATGCGGGGGCAAGATCAGAGCCAAGTGGGAGCACTGAGCTGCTCTCCTCTGCGCCTCTGTCTGCGCTGAATCCTGCAGCTCTACGGCTGCTTCCTTCAGCTGCCTCCCTGACCACTGGACCTGCAACAAAGTGCACACTTGTGCTTGGAATATGAAAAGTGGAGGCACATAAATTTGCATACTGGCACATAAAAAGACACACTCAACTTATGCAACAAAGGTATAAGCACACATGCACACACTCATACACAGAGATACGGTGACTTTGCAGTTTGCCCTAACCACAAACTTGCTTAGACATGCAGTTTGCACAGCAGGGGATGAAAACCCTCTCTAGAATTACTTTCCAATGCTGTTTGCCCCTGCATTCATACATCCCCTTACTCATTTCCAAATGTTCAAAGGGCTCAACCCCTTTGAATTTGCCCTCCTATGCTCAGAGGCCAGGCTATTTACAACCAAAACACCAAACCCCCCTCCACTCCTGCTGACCTGGTAAGAATTCGCTTCTGCAACTCTAAAGAGACACTGGAATAGACCTGAGTCCAGATCAGAGAGAATATCTTCCTCCCGCTGCCTCTGCTGCTGCCAATAAGTGTTTCGCACACACACCTCTCTCTGCAGCGCCTCCACCTGGCACACAATAGCAGCAACAAAAGAAAGCACAAGTTCAGCACTAAATTCCATGTAACTGAATTGGATGGGCTGCAAAATGAAATGCAAGAGGTTTAAACATAACATAATTTAGGATAACATAGCATAACATAACATAAAGATTTGAATCATTTTTATCAAGTTCACAAAAGTTCCTCCTGCTATAAAATAAACCTCAGGTAGAGAGCTGCATCACTTTTATTCTCTGTAGTCATATGAAAGGTTTCTAATCATTTATGGTAAAACCTCTCTCAATTACTTCCCCACCTGCACACTATCAGTTTGATCCGCCAACGTTAGCCAGTAGGAAGCTGTGATAGGTACAACGATTTTTCTAGACACGTCCAGCCTGACTCCAACCACCGGGGCCAACACCCCTGTCACTGGGTCAACAGTCTGAGATCCATACCGAATGGCCACCAAGCCTGTGAAGTGCAACAGCATATAGACACAGAAAAGGGTGCAACATGCTTTATTCTGTATTGTTTAATAGAATTTAAAAGCAGATTAGATGAATTGTCAGGTGACTGTGCAATTGTTTTGTTTTTCACAGAACCTTTTCCTTCTGGGTCCTCCATGGTCCCTGCCAGCGGTGTTATAATCCCAGAGACAAGGTCAGTCTGACACCCCAGCACAGGTACACTAAGACCAGATCCCATGGGGTCAGGGTACTCCATCCCCAGCAAAGCTGGCACACACAGATCTGAACCCAAGAGAGGCATCTCTCCTGGTTTGAACAACACAGAAGTCAGAGGGTTAGAGTGGAGGAAACAAAATATGATAGGGTGCTCAAATATTTATTTCCCAAAGTATTCCTGCAAGTTCTTATGGCCAACACTTTTTTAACAAGGTAGAGAGGTGCAGAAGTAGGTCGATAAGACTTTTCTGACTAGTTTAGAAAAGACGGGCAGTTTTGACATTCACTTTACTTTAGTGCTACTTTACTGTATTTTGTTAAGATCAAACAACCTCTAAACCAAAGTAAATGCAAAAATAAATACAGACAGAGTGAGGTACATGAAACAGGATTGTGGCTGAAAGGCACGTCTCGCAAAGCAGCAAATTAAACATTATAAGAAGCAAAACTAAGAAGCAGCTAATCAAGCAGAGCACACATGACCACACATGACCACAGCAGCTGAAATTATTCAGATTGGCAACGGCCTCGAGCAGAGCGACAATAATTCAGTACTGACGTAATTTGATTATTGATGTGTCAGGGGCTCAAACAACTAAAAAAAAAGATATAACCACGGTGCATACGGTGCAATCAACTTTCACATTTACATGATGTAAATCCTGTGAGACTTATATTAAACTTGCTACTTTTTATGAGGTAAAGCATCTCTCAAACAGCATTGTGGGTAAAGTGCTGTACTGTATGATATGGCAGTGTGATGACTGTGAATTTGTGGCCTAAGTTAAAGGTTTTAATGTCTCTTTGAGCTTTGAGTATAATGTGTGTTTCCGGTATTCTACAATATGGATATGGGTTACATAACTGTAGCATATGTGCGATTGTAATGTGGTTATGTTGGACACGCAGGTCACATGCTTAGTTTCTGTAGAGAGTGGTTGCTTGCGACAAATAAAGGTCATGTGAAAAGTCTTTGAGGTATGAAAAATTTCATCATCCTTAGGCTTTTGAAACCTTTCCAAAGCCAAACAAAATACATAAGTAATTATATCACTAAAACTCTTTGTGTTCTTGGTAGTAGAAGGCTCTTAAAGACAACGTTGTGACATCCAGAAGGAGCCGCAAAAAGTATATATCTAAAGGTGTTATATCTAAAATATTAAATGCTCTTACTTTCAAAAGCAGCAACAGCCTTCAGTATATGAATTTCTATTCACATATCACAATAAGAGGTATAAAGAAGAAACAGATAAGCAAATACAAAGTAGTATGTTTTTTTACTCAGCAATGAGCAGATTAATGGCAGTGATGACAAGCAGAGATTGAAAAGAAAAGGGATCAAACACTTGCAAAAGTTTTAAGAGATCAGGAAGACAGATAGCTCAAAGAGAGCACCTCATTTACAGCAACAAAGGGAGGACCATCAGAGTGCTGAAAAAGGAGACATTTTTAAAAAGTGACTTTGAGTTGTATTGCCCACAGGAGACTACTCAAATCCATGCACACTCTCGCTGGCACTTCCTCACCCATAGTCTTTCCATCCTGCTGGAGACCTGCAGCCCAGTCCAGCAGGAGACCCAACCTGGTCTGCAGCTGCAGC
>CAKALG010007056.1:0-28657 GCA_916700815.1 Helicolenus hilgendorfi
AGACGCCGCTTGGTCCCGTTTACCTCCACCAGTGAGTTGATCAGGAGCCCATTTTGTTTGTAGCGCATATAGGCATTAGTGCCTCGAATCTTCGCCGCACGGATTCTAGCAAGGCGAGATTTCTGTTTGAACAAACAGACCTCTGTTTTAGCCTCTTGACGGTTTGTCTGTCACACTAATTGACTCTGTCTCCCTCTGGCAGCCACAGTATTTAGCGGTGAGAGGCCATGCTTAACTCTACGATTAGGAAATTCTTCCTTAGCAAACACTTTTAGGGAATAAATGCACATATTGCTATAGAAAAGCTGCTGACACTGTACTCTGAAGATCATTTGTTCAGTCATTGTCATTCCCTCTCTTATTTCTTTCTCCCACTGAAGTTGAGCCCTCCCAATACACACATACACAGAAACACAATAAGAGATTAATATTCTGGGAGATAGTGTCTGCCCTGTCATTCTGTTACGTGCGGATAAGACAGGGACAGAGGAAAGAGGCAGATAGAGGCAAAATAAAGAGAGATAGAGAGGAAAAAAAAGGGAAGAAAGAGGCAGAGGGAGGGGAGTCAGTACCCTCTGGGCTCGTCGCTTCTCTGCCCGCTGGCTTTGGTGGTAGATACGGCTGAAGTTTGACACTATGACAGGGACAGGCAAGGCGATGACCAGCACCCCACTCAGAGAGCATATGGACCCAAACACCTTCCCCACGATTGTTTTTGGCACCATGTCGCCATACCTGAAACACAGAAAAACAGAAAACAGTGAGCACACTGGGGTGGAAAGACAAGAAATATTCCTTTGAAAGAACCCGCCCTGGAGGCTCGTTTCATCATGTTAAGTTGTTGTGTGTTTCATGTTATTTTTAATAGTCTTGAAATAGTCACAGTGACCTTGGATTATTTCACAACTTCAAATACTGAAGTCACACATTTGAAGTGGGTGAGCAATAAATAGGACTTTTCTGAAGTCTCTTCTTCCTGGCCTACTTTCTACACGCCATCGTGATGCTCCTCTTTTAAAACCCTGATTCATATATAATTACACACCTGCTGGCACCGGCTAATGCTTTCACATCGTGACCAAATGTGCTACACATCGGCTGTGACCTCTGTTAGCCAAACAGCTTGTGAAAGATACAGCGAGTGGTATCACATCAAGTAAAAGCAAAAAGGGTAAGAGAACAGTGTGACGCCGAACCCTGGAGAAAATGGTTTAAGTGTGTGGGCCTCTGTAGCAGCCACTTGTGTGTTTTGTTCTTCTTCCCACATCAAAATGGACCTTGAATACTGAATGCAGCTACGCAGTGAAACCACATTAAAACAATTCATGTTGGAGATAAAGCGAAAAAAAGCTCTTTAGAAAATCGTACACGACATTGATCTGATCTAAGCACAAGCATGGAGTTTTTCTACAAATGTTGAACAGGCTGCATTCAGCATGAACTGATTAATGGTTGTACATATGTCAGATGGGACTGAATCATCCCCATTAAAGAGATTAATGTGCCTGTCTTCTATCAGGCAGTCGGACCTGTCTGGGCTCAAGGTAAAGCTAAAATCAAACTGTCTTCCTGGTCTTACTTTCTCTACATTTGCCGACATGTCTGGTGGCACTTACTAGAGGTGGAAATTACAATTCACTTTGCTTCAGTATCGTTCGATTCAATTCAAAGATTTTTAGTGGCCAACTATATAGTTCTCACTTCTTTTCTAAGATAAGCACTTCTATTACTCTTCAAATGCACATCAGTGCGTACAACCGTAGGTGAACGATTCGCCATTCATACTAACGCTCAGCACTGATTCCGTTCAGTAGTATCCTAATATTCAGTATGTTGCTGGTTCACGCTGTTACGTCAGCCGATCAGGCCAGTAAACGTGCGTTATTGGTGATTATAAGGCTCATAGATGTGGGTCAGTAGGGCCCTGCTACATCCAATAGTAGGTTTTATCATCTATTCTCATGGTCGATCACCGAAAGAAAGAATAAAAGAAGACAACAGCGACCGTAATAATAATGACGGGAGTAAAAGTGGAAGTAAGTTCAGTTCAGTTCAGTACAAAACTAGACTATACAAACACATTAGGGTAAGGCTAATAGCTCAACAGCAACCAACTATGTGAGACAAAGTTATCGTATCCTAATTGTTTCTGTGGCTTTGTGCTCTTTTAATAAGCTTTTGATGAGGGAACAACATACATACATTCAGCAACAAGTGAGGGGAGCACTACTGCTAAAAGCTTTTGATTTGTTTGTGACAATAAGGATTCAGCAAAGTTGGTTCACTTTCGGTGTTTAAAGAAGACCTATTATGCTTTTGTGCTTTTTCTCTTTCCTTTGGTGTGTCATATAGTTTTTTGTACATGTAAAAGGTCTGCAAAGTTACAAAGCCCAAAGTCCACGCAAAAGGGAGTTACTCTCCACCACAGAAACACTGCCCCTGAACTGCCTGAAATTCCTTGATTGAAGTCCTGCCTTTTCTTCCGTAACTTTCTGATGTCACCAAGTAACACATTTGCATAACACCTGCCTAGCAACTAGTTTGGCAGACCCTCAAACTAAGCTAGTTAGAGCAGAGCTGGAGCGGAGTCCGAAGAGTGAGTTTGGTTCGGTTGACCAATCACAACAATGGACCAGCTGACCAATCAGAGCAGACTGGGCTTTTCTGGAGGGGGGGCGACCAATCAGAGCAGGGGGAGGGAGGCAGGAGCTCAAACAGAGCATTTCAGACAGAGGACTAAAACAAGTGCTGCAGCACAGCCGGTATGAGAACAGTAAAGCGTTTTTTGAACATTAAGGATGGAAACATGTTCTAGTAGAAACCCAAAATACAAGTATGCAGCTGAAAATGAGCATAATAGGTCCTCTTTAAGATTTGTTCGTACGTGTTCTAAACACCTACCACTTACTAGCTATCAAGACTAACAACCGCATTTAGACATCCTGTTGCCACACAGGGAGGTGATTATCATCCAACATCATGAAATAGTTAACATACCCTGATTTCTCCAAGGCACAAACCTGCAAATTATAACCACCAATCATTCGAAGATAACCTGCATGTTCATGAATAGTCCTCCGCAGACACTTTAGGCTGCTGGCAACGCTGGGACTTTAGAAAAAGAGAGCATATTAATGATTTAGGGCATGTATGTTTTCCTTGTCTTCTAAACATCCCTCTATGTGCTGCAGAGGACCAGCAATCCACAGGATTGCAGGTGGGCGAGATGAATGATCGAGACCCTAATGCGCAAATGACCTGAGAAGACCATTACCTCCTGAGAGGAAGATGAATGCAGGTAGGAAGGGACATCAGCATTGCTCAGTGGCTGTGACAGCCGCGCGTCTCTCAAGTGAGGCAGGGTAATGTGAATGTATCGCTACACGGGAGGTTGACTATTTCATAAATGAAGTTGTCTAATGCCCACGGCCGTCTGCTTGAGTCATTAGCCGCAGGTTTCCATCACGTTGGGCCCAGCAGCCTGGGCTTTTACAGAGCTTGGGCGGAAAGATGTAAAAGTGGACATTTTAATATCACGCTTGATGGGGCTTCATGTACAACAGTTTGCTTTCACGTTGAGTAATCTCACACAGATGTCATTAGTTTTACAGTTCATTACAGGTCAAGTCATTTTCCTATGTAATCACAGACGAAGCCTGACAGCAGGTGTCAATTATAGATTCCGGATGTACTGTTAAAAGCCTATTAAGAGATCCACATAAAAAATGCAGCAAAGCTTTCTCTCACGTAAATGTGGCTGCTCACGTGTGTTTTATTCCAATGGGAGGAGTGGCGAGATGCTGCTTGGTGTGAAAATCTGTGGAATACAATATATTATGGTGCTTTCTCTTGAAAGCAAGGCGCAGGTGAAAAAAGAAAGGAGCAAGCGCACTCTGGAGAGAAACACTAACAGTGATGGATTGTTCATAAGGGGGAAGCTGAGATACACAAAGCTCTGCCTCCTGGATGACGGCAGAGGTAGGAATTAGCAGCAACGAGAGATTAAAGTAATGTTCCTGCTTTGTTCTTGTTGTCTCCGACTACCAGGTACCCACGTTCGCTACCCCGGGCTGACACGGGTGAGACACGAAGATGGATGGCCAGATCCTTATCCACCCTGCAGAGGAGGAAGAGGAGTGTCGAAATGACTGAGTATCAATTCCCCCAGTTCCACCCACCTGAAACCATACTGCGCTCGCACTCGCGGCGCTCTTAAAAACAGCGCATTCTGTTGAATTGTCCTACAGTGAGACGACAGCATTGCAGATAGAGCCCGGCACGCCAAGAGAAAGAGAGAGAGAGAAAGTGGGGGTTCGCCTCTCAGACGGTGTGGGAGAAATGTCAGACTAAAAGGAATATTTGAATTCCAGAAGCGGGGGATGAATGTCCCCGCCCGGCTCGGATAATAGACCAATCAAACATTCATGAATCCCTGTATCAACCTGCGCGGCGGAGTTTGTGCGGTTGACCTTAAAAGCGGTGTGGTATTCCGTCAGGGGGTGCTCTGAGACAGATTTCTGTACATGACCTCACCGCCTCACAGCGAGTGCTGACACCCAAAAGCATGGACACGCCTGGACACACAAGAACACTCACTTGATTGCATGTGTGAAAAGGCCTTTAATTTGACATCTAGTTAAACCAATCCCCCTTCCTAAAAAAGCAATCTTGTTCCTTGATTGTCTTCCAAAACCCCGTGTCTGAAATCTGACTGCCATCTGGTTAGTAGGAAGCGAGAGAAGACGGAAAAAAAAACAAGATATCTGGATGACTTAACAGACACGTCATTTGTTTATTTCTCTTCTCAGAGAGACAGGGCAGCTCTTTTTTTTCTAAAATCAAACAAAATGATATCTTTTCTAAATCGTAAACCTGTTCTGATGATTCGCACCGCTGCGTTTGCTGCACAGAAATAACCTATCAAAGAGTTTGGGGGTTTGGCAGGAGAAAGGCAACACTTACATGAAAACCCCCTCTTAAGTGAGCACGGGCTTAAGTTTCTGATGTAATCATAGAGGTCCCACCAACTCGAACGCCAGTCGAGATCACCGCCAACAGCTTAGCAGTGCTGACAATTAGGATCCAAGGAGGATTGCGGCAGATCTTTGAGCTGAGAGGGCTTTGTCACCAGCGTTAAAATCCAATCATCCACTGGCACCTTTGTCATGGTACTTCCAGCTTCCACTTCCTGGGTTTTACTGTGAAACTAACTTGCCTGCTGCAGAAGTGACTGCAGTAAAGGGCAATAATAAAAGCAAAGGGAAAGAATGGTTGATTCCACTGATGTGAGCCATGAAGGTCAATGTGTTCAAATGAAGAAAAACCCTGTGATGAAGATACCGGAGCTGCTGAACTGTGTGGAGCCGCTCTATTAAATCCGTCATGGTAAAGACATTGAATCTCATCAAACTGCACTTTGATCTACCCCACTTTGATATTTCAATGAGAAGCAAAGGAGTGAAACTAATTCAATTAATACATTAAGCGTTTTGATTCGTCAGCTGATTAGAATCAAGATGAATTAAGCACACTGTCCTATCTCATGCATGATCTGTATCTGTTGTTTCATGCCAATAATTGTTGAGGGGCCTGCAATGTGATAATCTGAAATTAATTTCAATCTCACCTTCTTCCATGAGATTGGTTTAAATTCATATCTCACTCTCTGTGTTTGTTTCTTATTATCTGCGAGCGAGGGAAATTGCCCCGAGGCGTCCGTTGTGGGTGTCGATTCGCGGTGAACTTACTATGAAATGCTCTTTGAGATGCTAAAACAAGACATTCATTTGAAAAAGCACTTTATCGTGGAAAAAAACCCGTCAAGGTCAACCACTCTACGTCTGACGAGGCATTAGCAATTCTTTATCATTTCAAAAAAGATGAGATTGGTAAATTCCAAACATGCTCTCTGCATCGACTGTCATCAGCATGCCTTTGATAATTCGGTGAATGCGTGATTTTCTGTTTGACCTTCACCAGCCATCCCATCGCACACACCGAGCTCCCTATCAGTGCTTCCTGAGGTAATTCACTCGCTCAGTTTCACAGTTCGATGGTTTCTACAGCCCAGACAAGCCCTCCGAACCTGCGAGACCCGAACCTGTCAATTATCCTGAAACTCCGATACTGTCACTGACTGTACCAATCAAAAGTTGATAATGACAGAGAGAGGCATTAGGACAGTGCAGGGACACCGCGACAGTGGCAAGGTCGGGAAGTATCGGATATCCTTAAAGTGGGGACATCTCCTGCGGGCGTGATGTGAAATGTAAAGCCACAGCAGAGTGTAAAAGTGGACACAACATTAAACGTTATCCGAGGACCTGACACAGAAGTGATGAAGCCTTACACTGACCAACCGAGAAAGGCTCCATTTTTTACAAGTCCTGACAAGGAGCAAATGGAGCAATGCTCCATGACAATACGGTTCTCTGTTCCTTCTCCACGAGGCTGAAAGAGCACAATATTCATCCCTGCTGACAGTTAAATAATAGATGTACCAAAAAAAATGTAATTTTCCTCCTGAACTCCATCATGCTCATACAACTATGAATTCAAAATCTCAAGAAAATGGATTGCGCTGCCTGCATGTCACAGAGGCACACTAACATGAGTGACAGGGAGATATAAATTTTGCTGGGGTGTATTTGTGAAGACCGCGAGATTTATGGAGTACTGCAGGAGGAGGTCTTGAGGGTGGTTATGTCATATTAAGAGCTCTCATAAAAAATTTAGTGAGTAAAAACAAGAAAGGAAAGGCTATATGATCGTTCTCTTCTGCACCAATAGGCATCATGAATCTGACCGCGGAGAATGCGAAAAGAAATGCAGCAAACACAGACTGCTGCATTTACAGATAAACAAGGGTAAGTGAAGCTCGTTGAATAAAGGAAAACTCTCTCTGGTGTGCCATAAATCTATATTATTGATGAAGAAATGCTTTGTGTTTTGGTCAGCATGTTAAAATATTAAGCACATTCTCCACCATGAACAGACTGTGAAATAAAATGTAATGTCAGAGAGACTGGAAGCATCACTGGTGGCTATCGCCCTGCAGGAATTTCTCAATGCAGAGGCACAGCTCCTACCACTGCAATGCAATCCTTTGGGGAGATACACCACAAGGTTTCAAGAACCAGTAGCACAATAAATGAACATGATCTCCAACATGATCCCTAAACGCCAACTATCATTCCTGATGTTCTGCACTGCATCTCTGGATGCAGCCCGGGAGCGCAACGTCCAAAAAGTGCTGCCTCTCTCGGGCTTGGACACCAAAGACTGATGGGATTAAGAGTGTGTGGGCTGATAGGACTCTGCTGTGATGCTATCCCTCAGATATACATCATTATAGAGGGGGGAATCCCACAGGCGCTGGGATTAGCCTGCTGGATTTTCACTGCAGGTGATAAGGAAAGAAGGAGAGGCTGGCAGAACTACACAACATAATGGGAAGATGGGAGAGCAGAGATACGAGGGAGCCAGAGGACCGCACTGGCTGCTGTGAAACGTGTTGTAGGAAAAACAGGGCACTCGAGTATGAGTAACTGCGAACAATAGCTACAGGGAAGGACAACTTTGAGATAGGTGAACATCACCGACTCAGTGGGCAAAAATGCACAGATGTGAGGGATTGTTATTTTATTCTTTCCACAATCCGGCTGAGATCCAGTCTCTGCAGATTTGTGAAAGGTGATGGGTAGAGCTCAAGGTTAGCATGTGAAGTTTAAGGAAACAGCCGTAGCACGGATGGCTACATGCCAGTCGGTGTTAATGCATTGTAAATGAAGACTTTGTGGCGCAGCAGTGTCAATGTGGCTTTGATCTTCCAGCTGAAGGTTTGCCGCCGAGTCTCAGGAACGACACAGAACCAATAAAGGCCGGTGAAATTCCTCTTTTTTTTAACCGTGCCGACACAGATAAACCATATAGAATAATCCCCCACGTATAGCTCTGGCAAAGGCACCTCATCTCTCTCTCTCGCTCACATATCAAACATGTATTCCCTCAGCCCTCCAAATCCCAGCTTAACCCTCACCCCGCGAAACCAGGCGGCTAGTTATCACCGCGGCTTTGACATTAGCATGCACGCCCTCTCTCATTTGGGAGATCTTCTTAAGAGTCAGGGATGATAAAAAGCTTTCCTCTCTGCCGCTCTTCCATTCCTGACTTTGACTCACCCTTCCGCTGCCTGGACCTGCCTGCCTCTAACTATGAGATGAGATGAAACGCTTCATTCTCTTTCTTTTTCCTCCTTTTCTATTATCATGCAGGGCTATAGCGCAGCCCTGCTTGACATTTTTCCTTTTCTTCTGCTCTTTTCCAGTCCTTCAGTCTACACACCTGCTGACACTTGAGAAACAACTGCTGTCCTATGCAAAAAAGCAGCCCTATTCCGCTGCTATTATGTGCCAAGTCACCTCTACTTCAGCTCCTCCATGGTCATGATTACAACCAATTCCTTGTGGCAATTTCTTTTAATTACAAGATGAATGGCTGTTCTGTATTAATAGAAGTTTTACGAGGGTTAAGTGTCCACATGGAGTCATAAAATAGCATGCTATCCCGCAAACAGCAAATGTGAGAGTAATAATGTGTGTCAGGGGGAGGTCTGGATGATGCAAGTGTTCGATCAGTCGGGACATGATGAAACTAGGTAAACTGACTCAAACATTGCCCACAGTCTTATATGTCATCCCATGTTTAAATGTCTGCCCATCCTCCTCACATTACTATAGAAAGCCAGGGGCCAAAAATAGATTCCCATAACGTCAGTATAATATTTTGATAATGCAATTACACTGCTTCGTGGCTGAATGGGGAGGGCAAAGGAACATGAAAGAGGGGGTCGGAAGCATGAAGGGGCGCCAGAGCTATGGATTATAAGAGAACGTGATAATAAAAATGAAATCATCAGACACTCAAGCGATTATGCTAATGAACTCATTCTGTATTCATCGTAGGTTAATCGGCACGCGGGCGAGAGAGCGGTGGCATTTTCTTGAACACAGAAAGCTTTGATAGAGCCGGTGGCGAGGCATCTCACCTCTGGTGTGTGAAGGCCTGAGGCGGGGGTTAAAGGTGAAAACGCTGAAAATTAGAGATGACCAATTAAGGAAAAATTTAAGTAGTAATTGCAGTAGTAGCATTTAGTGTTAATAGTATTAGCCGTATTGTTGTTTTATTCTAGGCCTGTCAATCGATTAAAATAGTTAATAAATCATAAATTAATCACATATTTTTTATCTGTTCAAAATGTACCTTATAAAGGAACATATATATATAATAACATATTTTAGAATGGGGAATGGTTTTTACTAGGGCTGTCAATATAAAATATTTAATCAGGATTAATCGCCGGATTGTCCGTATCCGCACGTTTTTTTATCTGTTCAAAATGTATTTTAAAGGGAGATTTGTCAGGTATTTAATACTCTTATCAACATGGGAATGGGCAAATATGATTGCTTTATGCAAATGTATGCATATATTTATTATTGGAAATCAATTGACAACACAAAACAGTGACAAATATTGTCCGGAAACCCTCACAGGTACTGCATTTAGCATAAAAGAATATGCTCAAATCATAACATGGTAAACTCAAACCGAACAGACAACAACAGCTGTCAGATTGTCAGTGTGCTGACTTGACTATAACTTGCTCAAACTGCATGTGATTATCATAAAGGGGATGTCTGTAAAGGGGAGAAAGAAAGAGAACCCATTTTCCTTCACATATCTTGAGGTCAGAGGTCAAGGGACCCCTTTGAAAATAACCATGCCATTTGGAGCGTTATTTAGCCTCCTCGCTGCTGGTATGACATGGTTGGTACCAATGGATTCCTGAGGTTTTTTAGTTTCATCAGTATCTTCACTCTACCAAGTTGCGGTAAAGCATTATTATCGCTTTAACTTAGACAGCCCTATTTTATTGTATTCTGCAATGTGAAATTCCAACTCACAAAGATCAAACTGGCCTCTCACTGGCACATACTGTACGTAAGGACCAATGCAAATGGTCGACTATGACCACATGAAATTTCAAAGTGACCCCTGTGACCTTTGTTGTGCGGTCAGGTGATGGAGAAGAGGAAAAACGTAAAAGGTCTCGCGGATTAGTGCCTCTGTGTTGGAGAGGGGGAACTGGTCCAGGAGCCTCATTACACTGACAGCAGATTAGTGCTCCGCGGCGCCAGAGCAGACGGTGCAAGATTAACTTTGATGTGCGATTCCACACAGAGCAGCCGCTGGATATCAGCTCCCTCCACCAAATGGCCCCTTAACTCTGAGTTTGCAGCGTGTGCATTCATGAGTTACAGTATCTAAAAATCTGCATTAGAGAACAGTCACCAGACTTTGGGCTCAGTGTATTTGTCCTCTTGGTAATATTACACTTACTGTGAGGAAACATTTGCGTGGTGTTTAATATAAATTAGTCAATTTTAGCCATTTAGAGCTGTATTTACTGATTATTTTCACTATCGATTAATCTATTGAGTGCTTTTTTTATTAAAAGGGGCACTCCACCAACTTTAAGATTCCTCATCATGAGGAGTCATCAGGGTTATCTGCACTTCAAATTTAAAAGATAAGGCCTCAGTTAAAAACAAGAAGTGTGGAGTTTAAAAGAAGTGGGCATTTACCAGTCAGGGAGGGTTTAATAAAAGGCGCTTACGAGTTGCATTTTGGGAATTGTAAATCCAGTTTACTCTTACTATGGAAAAAAAGTCAGGATATCTCAGCCTCTACTGTCTCAATTTGGACAGTTCTTTTTTAAATCTGTCTCTCACATGCCCAAACTTTATGGGAATTCAATAATAAATCACTGAAGTACCCCTTTAATCTGTTAACTTTTGAATGTAAATGTAAATGTAAAAGAAATAATTGAAAATGCCAATCACCGGACCTGAAGTCTGATTTCTAGACCAACAGTTCAAAACCGAAAGGTTATTTAATTGCCAATTATAGAAGACAAAGAAAAGCAGCACTTCCTCTCATTTGAGAAAACTGAACTACTGAGCTCACATTTCAACTGATCCATCTCTCAGACATCTGAGCAAACTCCACTGATGAAGAGAAAAGCTAGTAAATAGACCTTACATTGGGATTGTTTAGTCACTAACTACTATTTCCAAAGCCAAAAATTAACTTTCATGATTGATTGACTATCATGCTGCAGTCTCTGTGCAGGTCAATGTAACTATAAACTTGAACCCGAGCGTCCCCGGTATGCAAATTTGTTTTTCCAAGCACCCAGGGAGCAACTTGGGATTCAGTGTCTTGCTCAAGGACACTACGACATACAGACAGGAGGAGCCTTGTGGTTAAAGGATGACCCGCTCTTCATACTGAGCTACAGCCACCCCAAACCAACCCAACCAATGAAGGCAATGAGTAGCCTACTGGCCAATCAAAGGCAGGGTAGGGCGTGTTAGGTGTTCAAAAGTTGTGTTTGAGGGCATATCATCGCTGCTAATGTCACTCCAATGTCTCTGGATAATTTTTGAGTCAATTAAAGTCGTCTGTATTCTTTTGCATGGCGTGGAGGAGAGTTTGCACTCTGCCTTCCTCCAGCATTGAACAGCCTATCCTCAGCCTTCTATGTGATAACAATGTCTATGTCTCCATCTGGGGGATGAATCGTGGTACTGCACCCATCCTAATGGTATTGGCCTTCAAAACAGGCATGAGCTGGTCAAATAGACCAATGAGTTATGGTTTTATTTGAATGTGAACATGTATAGAGGTCTGATCGATTTTTTTTTTTCTCCAAAACAAAACCAAAAACCGTTGTATTTAGATGGAATTAATTCCAATAGATGAATCCTGCGACCACTTTGTGTTCCGCCATCTAGCGCCGCTGCTATTACTGCAGTGGCAAGTTTTAGTGACTCTGCTGTTTGCAAACAGTACTAACTGTTGACTATCAGCCAAATGCGTCCATGGTTGCTCGTAGTAACTTACATAAATAGTTGGCTTCGATAATAAACACAGATGAGTATGTATTTAAAATTGATTAGCATAAAATTTAAGGCTTTTATGAGGACACAGCTGCTGTCACTATGAGCAACCACAACGCATTCACCAGTTAACACGGTTAGCCAGTGGTGCCGGAATTAGTTTTGAAATGAGGGGCAGCTTTGGATGACGTAATACAGTGTTTCCAGCACGATTTTGAGAGACTGTGATGCTTCCCTGAAAGAAAATTTTGAACATATTAAAGTTAAATACATCAATCTGGAGCACTTTGAGAGCAAAATTAAGAGGCTAGATCTATGAAGAACTTTGTGCTCGAGCAAACAATTTAATCATAAAGGTTGTATGAATATGAATGTTGATGGGAAAACCTCACACAGCATAAGCATGGTAAACGAGACGGGGTGTCGTCATCGCTGCAGACCCCTCGCACTGTGGACAGTCCATCCCCAAAGGAAGACAGGGCGCACTGTGCAGCAAGAACTCAACAGCTTCAGTTCAGGTTGCGGTTACGTGAGACACAGCTGAGACGGAGCCGTGCAGACAGCTGCTGCACAGATTAAAAAGAAAGCGAATCTATTGAGTAAAAACACATGTACCTTCAGTCTTGACACACACGGGGTGGACGGGAATGATTGAAAACTTCTTTTTTTACCATGTTGCAATGTAAGGGCTTTGCGGGAATACAGTGATTCGTGACCTTAAAAAGAAAGTGGGACAGGGCCGTAAAGTGGGGGAACAATGGCTCCGCTACTTCTGGCGCCTATGCGGCCAGCAGATACTTTGTACGTGTTCTATTTGTGATGGTGACCAAATGATGTTTACTTTATGGTCATTAGGTTGTCCTAGTTAGAGCAACTAACGTTATATTTCACAATAACGCCACAGTCAATTAATGGAGTTAATGTATTCTGTGGGACCGCCGCAGCCCCTGGACAGTGTCTCGGCCCACTAACGATGTTATCTAACGTTAGCAAAGCAGTGTTAACTTATCTGACGTTAGTTGTGTCACCATGTTAGGCAGCAGAGAACTGCACAGGTTCTTCCCGAACTCCTAGACATCGTTGTCAAAAGTAACGTTACATATAAAGTAAATTGTACATTTCTTAGGACAGCTTGCATTCAAACGCGCACATATTGTAGGGAGACATCACCGCAGTAATGGCAACGTGTTTACATTTGGTACTTCCCCAGATTTGTGTGTAGTGACATGTAAATTAAATCAAATGAGTTTTACAGTTTCCTGAGAAAGTTTCAAATGGCACAGATGGTACCCAAATGTACCCAAATGGCCAATTTGAAGATTTTGCCTTAACATGCCATTACTAAAACCTCTCAAACTTTGCCCTGCTTCACTTTACTAGCGATGCCAAGAGGCACTGACCAAACAGCGGTATTTGACGAGTTGGGAGTGAGAATGTGTTGTCTCTGCAGAGGTAATATTGTGATATGGTTTGCAATAAGTTTTGAACTGCAACTCCAAGTGTACAGCTTTGTTTGGCAGAAATTAAATCTTTAATTTATGCTGTGTTCCATCTTCATAGCATATATACTGATGGCTACCTCTGCAGAAATCTGTGTTAGTGTTACCTTTATTACGATATCAAGATTATTCAATAGAGCTTGTAGTTGCAGAGATACACTATTCATTTTGGGCATGTCATTCTCGAGCAGGGGCCTGAGGCCTTGGATTCAAGAGGCTAAAAAAGACTTAAAAGAAACATAGTAATGCCTGGAATTTGGAGGAAAGGAGAAAGTCTCAGGATAATACATGTTGGGGGGGAGGATTGATTTTCCTAATGTTCAACACCAGAAAACTTCCAGATTCTGTTTGAGTTGCAACTTTAAATTGTCTATATCAGCTTTTTACACCAACAGCTGCAGCCCCTCATCTTCGAGTTTGCTTCCTGTAGCCTACACTACGCTCTCATGCAGGGTAGTTAACGCCTCGTATGGGATACAGTAAGCAGATGCAGAACTCAATACAGTAATGGCCTCAGATTAATTGTCATACCAGTGAAAGAAGCATTTCAAATTCCTCCGAGGGCGTCTTTGAAACAAACATCAAGGTACAAATTCCAGCCGTTTAAAAAAACAGCTGCAAGTTCAAAGGAACACTTCAAAATCTCACAGTGAGGCTGAGGGGAATAGCGGAGGTTGGGATGAGACAGAAAGAGTGGTGAAGCGTAAAAATGTACTGAGCGCTCTCTCAGAGAGTGTGGACAGCAGCCAGGCTGGCGACAGCAGCAAGCCCAGATAACAGCGAGTACCAGGAACCAGCGAGAACCTGTGGGGAAGTATTGGGAAGAGCTACATCTCTTCTAACAGCTGCTGACTGGCCCCTGGGGCAGAGTAGAGCTGCTATAGCTGCAGCCGTATCCACCATCTCCCCAACTGCACCACGCTACTCCATGCGTATGGGGACATCATTACTTTTTCCATTTCACTCCACGAGACTTCTCCTGTCAAATCAAAAAATGACACGAAAAATAATAACTCAGGGCCATGGGTGGAACAACAACAACACCACCGAAAGGTCATTTTGCCAATGAAAATTGGTCTTGCATCCACACAATCTATCAGTCATCAATGGGTTTATAGCCGTGTCTGCTTTCACAGTAGGGGTGGCTGATGCCTGAATTAAACTGACCCTGGGCCAGCGGGAGAAAGCATGTGTACTTAATGACACAACTCCCCATTATTTATAACTTCAGCATCTTCGTCACTGCAGAGGACATGCTTCCTGATGAGTAATGATGTTAACACTCAGAAGACAGCTTTGGCTCCACCACAGACACATACGAACGTACCGTTAACAATCGTGACTGAATGAAGGTTATTCATTTTAATCACACTACAGCACACCCTCCCTCCCACTATCCCAGGGGGTTGCTATATTTAAGCACTTTTTCATTTCTTCTCCTTTTTTTGGTCTTGGCTGATGGCAAGGCAATTGCTTTGTGGGACGTCTGCCCTTGAAGAATCAGACAACAGAAGGAGATATTTTTACATACTGTAGATGTGGAGTGAGAGCAAGCTGTATCAAATTGACTGTGTAGTGTTAAGAAATCAAATCACAGGCGCTTCCCCCCCCCCCCTCCCCCTTGTCTGCTTTCTAGCTTTTATTTATCTTTTAAAAAATGTTTCCCCTTCGAAACAGAAGTGATGTTGGTTTTGTACCTGTACTCTAAGATTAGCAGTCTGTCCTGGGGGAGAGAGAAAAAGAGCTGGAACGTTTGTCTCCCATCTCTCCCATTCATTCGCCCGTTTTCTAATTGGACTTCTCCATCTGTTGAGGTCTACAAATTGTCTTCTGGGGATGCTACAGCTAAAACATCCTATCAAACACTCAAATACTACAGGGAGAGTGTTCTTGGAGCGCTGCCATACCAGGCGCTGAAAGAGTAGTTTGTGTGTGTGTGTGTGTGTCATGATGTACTGTATAATCAGATGTCCAGCAGCATACAGCCTGGAGATAAGTAGATATATAGCATACGCCGAACCCTGATTTGAAGCTGGCAAGATCGGCTGCTTGGAAAATTAATCTACCACACAGCAGATCCGTCAGTAGTGAGTGACATACTTTAATAAGAATTATTTCCCGAGATGACAATGTTGATAAGTTCCCGAAATACAGCGTCAGTAGTATCGACTGCATGTCACATGCGCATCTGATAAATGTTTCTCCTCCGCAGTCCCCAAAGGTTTTTAAATTCTGAAAAAGTTTTTTTGATTCTCTTCCAGTTCGTACTTGGGAGTCGTTAATGATATGGGAAATTGTGTTCCTCGCGCTTGTCACTCTTTACATCCCATTGACTGGGAGTTGAATACTCAAGAGCGAGCAGTGGGATGTGTGACAGTGTATTTGTGGTGATGATTACAGCCCATTAACTTTGATGGATGCCGTTTCATAGAAAAGACGATGGGAGTTGGAACGCGGCGGCGACGCAGCTTGTTTTTCTGTCACCGACGCGTGTACACAAAAGTGTGGAGGAGAGCCCGGAGGTGTAAACTGTAGCAAAGTCCATGCAAAATTGATTTTTTTTTGGATCCGAATGAGACCACTCTACCTTTGGAGGTAATTGAATGTCACATAGAGAGGCTGATGCAGGATCCGTCTCCCAGGATGCTCAGGCATGATTCCCCTGTGACCTCCAGAGGACAGCAAGGATCAAACATCACCAACAGCATTTATATCAGGGATCAGGGAAGTACATAGTGTGTGTTCCAATGCATGTGAGAGCAGGTCTGCATGTGCATTTAAATGAGGCTAAGCTGTACCTGATTGCAGTGTCCGGCTTTATCAATGCAAACTGTCTGAGCTACTTTCTTCTCTGCTCAACTCACTTGTCTTTGCCTTTCGGCCCAAATGTGTGGCTTAGTCAAAATGAGACACACTCTGTTTGTCTGTGGCCGTTATGTAAAGATAAGGCCATGCATGCCAGAAATCTAACTCTTAAGCTCCTCCACAGGGATTACGGACAATTGGCTAAGGGGAAAAATACAAATAATAATCAACTGTTTACGGTTTTCCACTAATACCTTGAAAAAGAAGCGAAAATCCCTGCATGGAAATGCAATCCTTAAGCATTTGAGATACTCCTGTGTAGGACGCCTGCAGGGAGACACACAGGCAGGAAATCCTTTACTGTAGGTGGGAGAAGAACCCACACTTCAATAAATAACACCTAGGCGAACATTTCAATCTACAGTAACTATTGTCCATCCAGATTCTGAATAAAGCTTTTAAATTGTTGCCATTTTTTAAGTCAACAAAATCCAGCCATTACAGCATCAGGAGGCATTGACAGGATAAGATTAGGATTTGTCTTTTTAATGCTTCAATATGCTTACCTGGTGTGAACTTGTTCGTTGGTAGCCTAAATACTCCCCTGGAGTGTGTATTTACTACTTTCACGTAGACTTTAAAAATGTACCCAAACTGAATACACAAAAAAAATGTTTTGGACTTTTAACATCTTCACAAGTACAGTTTGGGAGGATCTGGCCAGTCGTAGAAGAAGTTAGTAATACTTTATATAAATACTATGTTACAAGTTGAATTTCATTCAAAATTTTGCTTCAGCAAAATGTACTTTAAAATATCAAAATAAGTATTCACAATTCAGAATGGCCCCTTTCAGATTTATACCATCATTTCTAATGCATTCATGTGTAAGCAGTAGGAGTGGGGGAAAAATCGATACAGCATAGTAACGTAATATTTCGCGTGGCAATATTGTATCGATACAAGGACGCCAAGTATCTTTTATTATATAAACTATTAACTTCTTAACAATCCGACGGCTGCTATTCTGTCTTTCGGAGGTTGGAGTGGGCTCAGTCTTAAAGATAGGATAAAGATACTGGTATCATATGAAGCTAGAAAACATAAGGAATTGGTTGGTATCAACCATGTCATGCTTGTTGGGAAGAACATTAAATAATTCTCCAAATTTACGCAAAAGTTTAGCGAAAAAAACAGGCAGAGCCATTTTCAAAGGGGTCCCTTGACCTCTGACTTCAAGATGTGAGAAGAACTGTATCTTATTGGATAAAACAAATGTTAACAAACTGCATAATTTACAGTTAAAAAAAAGGTAACAAATCACAATATATCTTATCGCAATACTCAGCATAACACAATGTGTTTAAAATTGCAATAAGATCATATCATGACTTCATTATTGTGATAATATCGTATCGTTGGGCCTCTGGTGATTCCCACACGTAGTAAGCAGCCTTTGGTTAATGTGAGTGTAATTCTAACTATGTTATGTATTGTTGGGTAGTTTAATGTAGACTAGTGTACATTTTATTTGTTGATCAAATGTGAAACCTGCAGAAGGCAGAATATGTTTTGCATCATTTGGCAAAAATTCCATAATAACCTTTCAGCATATTGTAATTCAAGTGTCTACATCTTGTAGTGTACCGTTTAGCTGTAAAATGAGAACGTTTGCTCTGGCTGGTGGGCGGTGCTTGTTATTTCCTCAGCTGTTCTCAACATGGTCACAAACGTTCTCATTTTACAGCTAAACAGTACGCTATAAGATGTTTCTGCAAACATTTGAGGTGAGAAATAGGCATTAAAGTAACAGAATATTGATTCATATTTGATCAGCGCTGCCTAGTTTGACCGTTTGATTGGAGTTTGCAAGTGATTGACAGCTGCTCAGACCAATCAGGCTCCATCTCGGCTCTGATTGGTTGTTTTCCTCCGGTACACAAATTTTATAAAAATTACTTTTTTAATCATATTTGCTCCGTTTCTACCCACTGCAGCTTTAACTGACTGCAGCTGTCAAATAATTGCAGTGGAGTAACAAATCAAATATTTCCTTCTGAAATATAAAGTCGCATAGAGTAGAAATACTCAAATGAAGTCCAAGTACCTCAAAATTTTACTTAAGTACAATATTGATTAAATTTACCTATTTACATTCCACCACAAGATCCGTCTCTGAGACCAGATGGTAAAACACCTATAATGTAAAGCTACAACACAATGACAGCAAACCGTCCTGAACTGAACACTGACAAGATTTCTTTTAGCAGTGATGTCGAAATGAGCTGTGATAGCACCATCAAATGTGAGAGTCATCCGGTGTGAAGGTAGAGCAAGAAGTAGCAGGTCTTACCATTTTTAGACTTGTCGTACAGTTATATCTTGACAGACTGTAGTTACTACTGACAGTAGTTAAAACCAGCAGCTCTGTGAGGCTGTACTTACTGTAGGCACAGTTCTGCTTGGAGCTAAACGTAAATGTCAGCTTTCTAACATGGTCACAATGACAATGCTAACATGCTGATTTTAGCAGGTGCAATGTTCACCATATTCACCATCTTAGTTTAGTGTGTTATCATGCAAAGTACAGCTGAGGCTGATGGTAATGTCATTAGTAGGGTATTGCAGGCATTCGGTCATAAACCAAAGAATTGGACAAATTAAAATTTTGACATGACGATGGTGCTACGCTTTATTATCCACATAGCAAATGCAAAGATACCGTTTACAAAATGCTTTCTTTTAGTGTGGCTAAACATGTCAAGGCTTTAAAAATAG
Organism: Helicolenus hilgendorfi; assembly: GCA_916700815.1. Classification (NCBI taxonomy): domain Eukaryota; kingdom Metazoa; phylum Chordata; class Actinopteri; order Perciformes; family Sebastidae; genus Helicolenus; species Helicolenus hilgendorfi. The sequence goes on from CAKALG010007056.1 coordinate 19,046, forward strand.
ATAAATTAGGCATTCCCTGTACACACAAGTACACATAAATAAACATAAATAGGGCCTACACAAAGGTACACATCATTTCGTCTTACTGTTCTATCGGTTCCACAGCGGAGAAACAGCTGTTTAAATGTCAAGAACAAACTTACTGAGGGCCAGCAGACGAATATCAGCTAGAACAAAGAAAAGTCTTGCCAGTTTCATTCACTACAAACATAACAAGACACAAATATCTCATATTGTGGCTTAAGTTTTAAGTTTCCAGCGAAGTTACTCTACTCTAAGTCTGCTTCTGTAGTTGCCTTGACGGCAATACCGTCAAATGAAAGCAGCCACATCTGTAGATGACGTTAATGGATCCATCCATCCTTCCATTATCTGTAACCGCTTCTCCTATTCGGGGTCGTGGGGGGGCTGGAGCCGATCCCAGCTGACATTGCAAAGGCAGGATACACCCCAAACAGGTCACCAGACTATCACAGGGCTGACACATAGAGACAGACAACCATTCACACTCGTATTCACACATACGGGCAATTTAGAGTCAATAATTAAACCTAACCTGCATGTCTTTGAAGCCGGAATCCAGAGAAAACCCACGCTAACATGGGGAGAACATGCAAACTCCATACAGAGGGACCCCAGTGTGACCCTCTTGCTGTGAGGTGACAGTGCTAACCACTGCACCACCATACAGCCCCACCTTAATGGATCACCAAAATAATTACAATTCATCCTGAGGGGAACATTAACATCTGTTCCAACTTTCAGGACAAGACATCCAACAGCTGGAGAGACATTTCGCTTAAAACTGCAAATGTCAACCTTGTGGTGGCGCTACAGCCAAAGTCAGTAGATTTCATCCTCTGGGGACCATGGATATCTGTACATAATTTCATGGAAATCCATACAATAGTTGTGGAGATATTTCAGTCTGTAATTAAAGCAGTGGGCCAACCAACCGACAGACGAACATTGCCATTCATAGAACCAGTGTGGCTGATGAAAAACTACTGTAGCAACCACGAGAAATGCTGTGGTTTTATCACCGTGGGATAGTAAATTACGCTGAAATACAGACAAAAGACAGACACTGATATGTGATGCCTTCAACCTGCCATGTGACTGCTCTGGATTTACAGGTGCTGGGCACAATAAAAGCATCATCACCATTTCCCTTTGTGAAGATTTAATGCTCGATCCCTGTTGAGACTGTGGCAGTAAAGTGTTGATTTAACACTGTGGTAATTCTTTAAGACCTGACTTTGAGGTATTTCAATTACATCATATTGTTGTGTGTGATTGAACTGTTGACTATCGCCATAACAAGAACCAACAACTAAAGAAAACACTAAAAACAATGCACATTTAACAAGCTGGTAGTTACTGCAGGGTGATTGTATTGGAATGCTTTATATTATAGAGGCTTTATTGTGTCCACCACCATTATACAGTAGCCTATGATAGTAACTGTAATAATAGCAAAGGGTAGTTGCAAAGATGACAGATAGCAAAATAATAACATATATATTTTTACTATTTATTAGAGCTGCAACTAACAATTATTTTCATTATTGATTAATTTTCTTGATTAGTCAATTAGTTGTTTGGTCTATAAAATGTCAGAAAATTGTGAAAAATGTGTTTCACATCACTGTTTCCCAAAGCCCAAGACGACGTCCTCAAATTCTTGTTTTGTCCACAACTCAAAGATATTCAGTTCACTGTCACAGAATCAAGCTGATTTTGTGCCTGATTCCCCCCTCCTGACAATAGTCAGCAAAGCCCTGATTTTTGATGGTTCTACAGATTATCTCTCCAGATATTCCTGTGGCGTGAGGTAATTTAAGAGTGCTTTTTACATCCCCGATCAGCTCGGAAATCCAACCTGGCTGCTCCAATTTCAAATATTAAACATGTTCAATATTTACGATCGGATCTCCTGTTGTGTGTGGGGAACCCCGAGGACAGCCGATGACGCAGTCACGTGGGAAAGAACGATAGCCAATTGAGAACCAAGCTGACTGAAGCAAAAGCAACTACTGCCGTCATGGCGGCCGCGGCTAATGCATGAGCTAATGCAAAATGCGAAGCATAAAGTAGTATTAAAATGGACCTCAGAAATGGAGGACCAACTGAATTGTAATTCCTGTTGATTCTGAAGATTTTTTAAACAAGTTGTTGGTGAATGATTTATTATTTTAATAATAAAGAACAATTCAGTACATTTATATCTATGTATTTATTGGTTCCATTTTGTTTTACAACATCAGTAAAGCAATGTTAAAGTCAAGCCTGATGTTTCCTTACACATAAAAGAATGATCCCAGTCACTTCCACACGGTGAGGCATACAGCTTATTAATTAAACACTGGTATCAGATCGGTACTCTGTAATGGCCCATACCCAAAGCCAAGGTATCGCTATCGGGACTGAAAAAGTTGGATCAGTGCATCCCTAAACAACACTGTTAAATTTACCATAACATGTCGTTGTCTGTGGGGTCTCTCACATTTTCAACATCTGTTAAGATTTGAAAAATATTTTAGTGTGGGCCAGCCTTAAAAAAAAAACAGAAAGTTAAGAAGCTGGAATCAGAAAATGTCGACTTTTTTTCTTAAACCCGATCAGCGGGTCCAAAGGTCCGTACTTGACATAAAATAATATGTCACAATCCGTCCGCGACCACAAGACAGCTAAAGAAAAGGAAAGTATGAAGTCACTGACACACCTGTACATGAGGGATTAGTTTGGGGTGAAAGAGAAAAATATAGCCCCGGAGCACATGCCCTGTTTAGTTTCTGTTTGACCAAATGGCCTACATTAGGTGATATATTTAGCTATTTATAGAAGCTAGGGCAGGCAGGAAACAGCTGCCATGTGTCAGGGTGACAGGCTGACATCCTTCATCTCAGCAGGACCTCCCTGCCAGGCAGACAGGAGGAAGCTCTTTATACCTATAACTGAAATGGGACACTGCCTCTTATCATTCATGCTGCATACAGAAACTAATAATCTATGGAGCCCGTGGCAAAGACTCAACAACGAAACTGGGTTAACGGTGGCAAGTATGGGCAGTGCGATTCAAAGCCACACTTGTGCGCGCTTTACAGACATCTGTATTCTGCCTTTATAGCAGACTGTGGGTTTCATTCCTCAGTATTGATCATGAGGAGCTTTTATTGTGGTATCCTGCATGGCTGCTGTAAACTGGCACAAGATGCCTCAGCGCTGACAGAAATGAGACGGTTCATCAACGGTGAAACAGAGCTTTAAGCTGACAAACAGGGCTGAATCAATATTCATGACTTTGCTGTGAAGCCGCGCACGTTCACGTATTATGAATGGGCTGCAAACCAAATTTCAATTAATGCGTTTGCATCAAAGTTGCACCGCTCTCTCTGAAACTGATGACAAGCCTCGTGTTTGTATTGAATACATGAAAGTCCATATTGATTTTAACGCTCTCACAGGATACGAGACAGTAACTGGTGTTAACATTACACACGATAAAAGTGAAATAAATGTATGCTACACCGCATTTAAGTGTAGATACTAAGGTACAACTGTCAGAGTAATGGATTTCTCTCATTTCACCCAAGTTCATGTTTTGCTGAGAGGCTTTAAAAACAGAATAACTTTCTTTTTATCTAGCGATATCCTATCACTCTTCAGACGAGGTGTTAGACCAGCAGAAGTTACATCACTCTTTAAACTCTTTTTCGTTCACACAGCAGACTGATGATTGCTGTTAGCTATAATCTCTGAATCTCTGCTGATCACAGATGTTGGCTTGTTGGCTGAGGGGCGTTTTTGATAAAGAGACAAATGTCAGGGGGAGGGATACTCGCAGCCTGGCATTATAAAAGCTGGCACCGTTTCAAGATATTGTGTTTGCTATGCTGCTCCACGCGCCTGAGAGGGAAAAAAATCGGTGCAAAGTGCAATTCAACCCTCCCAAACTCCTCTCAGTGACGTGTGGGACTATCATCACCTTCCCCATAACTTTTTGTTCCTGCATCTGTGCTGCAAAAGATGGATTTCGAGGTCAGGACGGGGGCAAAGGCGGGGTTGGGTCTGGGAAATGTGGCATAATGAATGCTAGTTGAATGTTTACCGTAGTGACAGAGGCATCTAAAAATAAAAGAACAACTGTTTCTCCCTCAACCAGCACTCATTACATGCCAACACGGGGAGTGGTAATGTTCAGACAGGCATAGCGGACATTAAAGATGTTACAGCTTCTCTGTGAATACAAACCGCAGCCTGTTCTGTGTTACGCCGATTAGCTCAAGTGTTACACAGAAGTAAAAAATGCAAGGCCAGTGACTTGCATATGTTTAACTCCACAATTTATTACAGTGATTTTTCTTTTTTCCGCAATGCTAATGTGACCGTGTGGGAATTATTCATAACAAATCATTCCTCTGTTGTTTCAACACCATGTTGAGCTGATAATTAGTTTTCTGACCTCACAGTGAAACCCCGACCATGAAAATTTAAACAAGTGAGTAGTCGTGACTACAGTATGTCTCTCCAAGGATACTTTTAGTGGATGGACTCAATATCATAAAAAGGGTTTCTGCAGTATGTGAAAATGTTGTATTGAAAATGAGGGCCGTCTGAAATGAAAGGACATGAATTGCCACAATGTAAAGTAAAATAACCTTTACAATAATATAAAGATCCTTTCAGAATAAGAGGGAGGTGCTCAATGCGCTTAAAGGAATAGTTCAACATTTTGGGATATATGCTTTCTTGTCGAGAGTTGGATGAGACAAAAAGTCCTCCAATTTAAACAACAAAATATGTTGCTTTTTCTGATCTGACGTCTTTATCGGCAGGACAACATTATTTGTCTGTGCCTTCCAAAGCTGTTAGAAATCACTATTGAAAAATAAATCTGTTTAATGCTTCGACTATAAGAATATTTTCTAATGGGGAGCTGTACTGAAAGTGAAACTTATCTTATCTCTCACGGCTGTGAGAGAATATGGATAAGGCTGTCTGATGGCAAGATAAAGCGGTGAAAATATGATAAATTTTAGGTGGCTAAAATATGTTTTGCTGCCAGCCCTGTCCACAGCTGTACATTACTTTGCTTTCATGCAGTAACTCCAGTTTAGAGAAACAGACAACTTCCCAGATAAAACATTGTGATATTTGGAGGAGTGGATGGTGACAGGTTCTGTGCGCTATGATTGGACAACGGCGTCACGTATTCATGAATTATTCATGTTCTGCCTGCGCCGTCAGAGACTGTAGGTGTTGAAAGTAACCAATCAAAGAGCGAACACATCAGCCACTGTCTATTCCATCCCCGCCTCCAAAGACACAAAAGTCAAGTTGACGAGCGAGCGAGTTGAGCATTTGTGTATTTCTGTGTCGCGTGTGTATTGTAAAGCGGTGAAGATATTTGCTGGTGTTTTCCTAGGTTGCATTGTGCTGTAGGAGTGGTGTGTGAATCGATACCTAATGGATTGAGACTACCGGCACTAAGTCTTGTTTTGGGTATCGATGCTCACATCAATGAGATTGATACGAAAAGAAAATGGAATGAACACCCTTATTAATGCATGAACTCTTTGTTTCTCTGCTGTTGTTGTGTATATGCACATGGCAAACTCTTCATTAGCTCATAGAATTCACACAATACACATTTTTGTTATTTACCACCAAAACATATTCACAAGTAGCCCATCAATGATAATAAGATGATAATATTCACCTAAAATCATGACATATGGTCCTCCCCTACATCATATTACATTACTGCCTTTAAGAGGACCTATTATGCTTATTTCCAGGTTCATACTTGTATTTTGGGATTCTACTAAACATGTTTACATGCTTTCATGTTAAAAAAAAACAACATTATTTTTCTCATACTGGCTGTGCTGCAGTACCTCTGTTGTGATTGGTCAACCCAACCAAACTCTTTGGACCCCGCTCCAACTCCGCTCTAACTAGCTTTGTTTGAGTGCGTGCCAAACTAGCCGCTAGGCAGGTATTATGCTGATGTGTTACGTGGTGACATCACCACGTTACGGAAGAAAAGGCAGGACTTCAATCATGGCGTTTCAGGCAGATAAGGAGCATTGTTTCTGTGGGAGAGAGTAACTCCCTTTTGCCTGGACTTCGGGCGTTGTAACTTTGCAGACCTTTTACATGCACAACACTAAAGGAAAGAGAAAAAGCACAAAAGCACAATAGGTCCTCTTTAATAACGAAAGGTCTCAGATCGATTCGATTCTGGCCCTGGTATTACTTGGTACTGGACTGAAACCAAATTTCATGGCATCGCTCAGCCCTTCTTTTCTCGGCCACCATAGGATAGCCTCTGTAAGCAACTAAAACAATATGCAACTTTGTCAATAGAGACGTAAATAGTAATAATAGGGATACGTGTTTAGAATAACAAGCTCTACATATAGCCTGACAATCCTAAAATCTTCTTTAAATATGTTTTTGTAGAACACATTTGACATGATAATTGCATGGATCTGATGCTAAGCGCAGTGTAAACCGCTTAGAAGACTGTTGTACATCTCAACAAAGTGATGAGGAGGCATTATGTGTGTCTGCATACCAATCTCCATGACCAGACCAGCCATTTCCATCTGTATGTAAATGCTGAGTATGTAAATAAGCCATGCAGCACCAGAGGAGAAGATAGCTGTTGGGCTTGGGTTTATCATTTGCACACCATTTGATCCACTGATCTCACGGCGTACACTTTACATCCGATATCTTTCACGACATATCAACTTTCAAGATAGGATGCAGTCACATAATATAAGCAATATTTCCCCCATTTCGTTCATTCTCTCAAGCTGGGTCAGGGTTTCTTGGCTGTTAGATTGGATGGAAGTGGAGCCAGGCGGAGCAAATACTTTCTAACAACAATGAAATCGAGCTGATGTGTTTTCTCACATATCTGCTTATTTCCTAATGCAGTGATGCTGCTTTGGTTCGGAGCAACTTTAATCTCGTTCTGGAAAATTCCATTAATCTTTGACGTTGCTTGCAAACACAAAGAAGAAGATGAAAATGCTGAGCGGTGGGAAAAACACTGATGCCATATTTTATGTCCTCACACTACGTTACCCAGGCCCAAGAGCAGAACATGCCAGTCTATTTCCCTGCTTAATGCAGCACATTCAAAGTGAATTAATGAAAAACCCCCCACATGGAATGAGTGTTATTGGCGCTGCCTCGAAGACGGGTTGTCAAAGAAATCGAATCAAATGGAGGGACAGCCATTTTGTCCTTGCTATATAGATTATTTATCAATCTGACCATCCGCAGTGACGCATGCCTGCTTTTAGAGTCAGTTCACATACACACTATCCTCACATCAACCTACCAGCTGGACAGGATCTGTTTTTCACTTCAGAGTTCACTGACCACAAATACATTTTCTTTTTGACATTATATTATACAATATGTACGATCATTAAAATGTAATTTAAGGTGCAAATGAAAGTTTCTACCTATTAAAAGTACATAAATGTGATGTAATAAATCTGTAATATATGAATGCCTATAAAATGTTAATCAATCATTCAACTCACACCTCCATAACACCCTTTTAAATCTCTAGCTGCCAGTGTGAAACTGTTGCAGTATGATGAAAACAAAGAGAATAACGAAAATGCAGGGGCTTGCGTATTTTCAATTTAACAGAAAAAAAGAGCATTTTTTTCTCAAAGATTCTGTCTTTCACAATGATCTTAATCTCCTCTGAAGAAGGCTGCCTGCTCCCGCCCCTCGCCTCGCTCTCACTCCTCCATTTCGCACTCATTTGCATGGGCAGAAAGGAGCTTTGCATCTCAGTGCCAGGTTTCCCTCATTAAGTCACCTGTCACTTCAGGACCATTATACCAGCCTCGTATTAGCATCACCTCTCCTCCCCAATGAAGCACCTGGAGAGGCACTCTGAGCCTACAGGCTAATGGCGGCCTACACATCACCTCACATCAGCCACTTCTGCTTTACACGGCGATTCATCACGTCGCTCATAATGGGTTGCTGATTTTCATAATGTGCATAACATACACAATGCCAAGTGGTGTAATGTATTCTACTGAACACAAAAAATTACACCCGTTGCAGTACATCATCAAAAACACCAAATGTTCTCGCTGACTGTCGTGCTCAGGCGGAGAAAAAAAAAAGAGTGAAAATCCTCTGCATTGGCTGCGAGGGGGTAACTTATCCAAGCATATCATCAAAATGCATTTATTATCTCGTGGGTACAGACACAGTAAAAGCCCCTCCAGATTGTTCCTGTGCATTTAATTACATCTGACATGTTTGGACTTCAAAAAGCTTTGCTCTGCACCATATCGGAGCAGGAAGTTAATGCTTTGCATTGTAGGCTTTGAATGTGACGGGGGTTGAGGTGTCAAAACTGGCAAGCATCATAATGGTTATACTCCTGGTGGTTTATGAGCCCAGCAGTGACCCTCATGTCTGTTAACCTTGCCTTTTCTGTCTTATAAATCCTAGCCTGAGAGGTTTATAGGGCTCACTTGTCAGGCCCTTCCAGTCGTATTTGGTGGGCGGAGCTGCGGCGTGGACGAAGCGACATGGTGATAAATTCTGCATCTGTTGAGTGACTACAGCGTGTAGCCGTGTTTGTTCCACCGTAGGACAATGCACATAAATGTCACAACAAATAGGTAATTAGAATACTCTCCGCATTATCCAGAGGCTGAAAGAAGGATACTGATATGAGGATAGGGAGAAAAGTATGTGTAGGGCTGGGCAATATATTGTGATATGAGAATAGATATCGTCTTAACATATCATAATATGGCATAAGTGTGTGTGGCATAAGTGGCATAAGCTGCATTACAGTAAAGTGATGTAATTTCCTGAACTTACCAGACTATTAAAGCCGTTTTATTATTTGTCTTTACACACTTAGTCATTATATTCACATTACTGATGATCATTTATCAAAAATCTAATTTTGTAAATATTTTGTAAAAGCACCCATACCTCTACAATATCGTCACAATTTCGAGGTATTTGGTAAAAAATATTGTGATCTTTGATTTTCTTCACATTGCACAGCCCTAAGTGTGTGTTTGAAAAAAAAAAAAGAAGTAAAATGTGTCGGTTGCTCGGCTCCACTACGTCTATCAAAGGTAATGTCTGTTTGTGTCCGTGTGTGCCTCTGTGCCACACTAAACCCTGTCCTCCACGCTCCTCTTCCCTTGTGGGTTGCGCTTGACTTCCACCGTTTTCACAGCTGCTCTCAGCAGTGCACTCCATTACACCTTAAATCACTTAAAAGATCTGAAGCACCAAAAAGTCCCTCTGCAGCTAATTCACCCTGACCGTGTGGATCATCTAGAGGAAAACAAGAGGAAGAAACACACCGCATCATCTGATTCCAGCCTAATAAAATGGGATGCTATCTATTTATTGGAATCTATCGCTGCCTTAAAGGAATAGTGTGTAGGATCTGAGGGTATCTAAGGATGAGGAAAATGCGAATGGCCCTCTCTAGGTGCTCAATATATGTAGTGCGCTTACTTTGATCTTTACCGTCAGGAGGCTGTGTCTGGCCTCTCCAGTCCAGCTTTTGCTGCGAGGCTGCAGGTTTCC
>CAKALG010007057.1:0-20709 GCA_916700815.1 Helicolenus hilgendorfi
TGAGGGGGCGTCTGGCTGCGGGGCAGGTTTTACGTAGTTGTTTCAGGTCTTGCAGTGACCTCATCATGTACTGCATCTGCTCCCGTAAGCAGTCGTCACGCAGGCAGAGCTGAGGAGACAAAAGAGAGAGAAGGTGTCAATAAATTCCACACATCACCAGTAGCACGTATCAAAGCCTTTCTGATGAACTGCTGGCTTTAATAATCAGTTGACTTTGTGGGCACGCTCAGGCTTGCTTGCAGTAAGTTCCTATGAATGAAAACCTTTCCTCTTACTGGAAACCCTAAGGCCGGCCAACCTGCTATTCAAAGAACACAACTCGTCAACAGACCAACACAAAGCAAACTCATCTGTCCGTTGATTTACTCGACCACACCAACAACACAAGCGAACGCCCTATTTTCATTGACTCAGGTGTGATTCAACCGTACACCCAGACAGATATTATTACAGGGAGAGCTGCACTAATGTCTAAACCTCAACTATTTCAGGAGCAAAGTAAAAACATCTGCACTACATCAAGGAGTAACTGGGGTCTGGTGGATCTAGATTAAACGACAGGGGTCCTGCCTCTTTAAGGGTGCAGCGTGCCTATGAAATTCACCAGTGACACACAGAGGAATATAATATACTCCGGTTTCGTCTCTGACTCACTGAGCTGATTGGTCAGAATCAGCCAGTGAGCAGCGGCGGCTCGCTCTCAAACTCAAACGGGGCTATAAGAGATCATGTGACTGTGAGTGTGTGAGAGTTTAAGGGTAGACGTGAAGCAAAGGAAGAAAGATGAGGCCCCCATACACTGTCTAGCCTATTCTGATCTCTATAAGATAGCTTCATATAAGCAAGCACTGCTTTCCTATATTGATTTAAATCAGAGCTGCTGTAAAGAGCTGACAGAGAGGTGATATGTATACACAAACAGAGGATCAGAGGAGAAACCACAGGATCCAGGTTCATATGTGGCGATCATAGAGGTCACATCCAACACAAACCAACATCCACTAACCTCTGAACCTGTACTGACCTCTCTGCTCTGAGTCTAAGACAATCCATTTAAGTATTTGACCCTGCTGCAAGACCTTCTGCCCCCACTTGGGTTTCATCATAACTCTGTGAGATGTTGCAAGGACATGAGAAAGAAGCCAAAGCTTTATATATATAGTCATGAAACAAACAAAGCAGGGCGTGCAATATATTTATATAGAAAACCTATTTTTTTTTATCATATGATGAAAATAAACTACTCGTTAAAAGCAGTGACCATCCGTTAAACATCTCCATCTGCTGCAGAATCCCTATTTACTCCAACACTATAGAGGCATCTGGGCATCACTGAGCAGTCTGCTGCATCGGACAGATGTTTTCTCCACATGTTGGAACACCACCAGACTGATCTTCTATTCACATTATAAGCTACTAAATATAGTTGAAATGTAATATTGCTCAAGATGAGCAGATCATTTAGAAAATATAGTGTAAAATAGCTTAAAAAGAGAAGACAAACTCACCATCTCTTCTCCTCTCATCTGTAAAACTTAGATCCTGCAAGAAAAATAGGAACCAGTTTTAGAAACAAGACTTCACAGACTTGATCACTCTATAAGAACAGCATATAATATAAATAAAGGCAACAAAAGCTCACACTCACTTCTATTTAATGTCTCCGTCCAAAGGAACTCACATCTCCTGTTAAAAGAGGAAAATGTGCAGAAGGTGTTGCGGGCTCCAGTGTCACCAGAGTGGATCTGATCCTCCTGACTGCTTGAACAGAGGCAGATGTGTGCTGACTGACTGACTGAGAGTTGCTCGCCTCCTTTTTACAGCTGCGCGCTCTGCAGCCACTTACAGAGACTCGTGTCTGGATGAGCCAATCAGAGCGAAGGAAACGCCCACAAGCCATTTCTAATCCCACCTCTGGACACATTTAAACTGCAGGATATACATACTGGGGGAGAAAGATTGGACAATGTGTGATAAATACTATATCAATAACAAACTTAAGGAAGTGTCTTTCAAGATATTACATAGAGTTGACCTGGTAAAACGTGTGTTAGAAAGATTCAAGCTGGATATTGATTATTTAGAGTGATTTCTGTGGACTTGAAAAAGTATTTTTTATTTATCTTTTCTTTCACTGAATACATACAAGCATGTTCTGGATGGAGGTAGCCAACTTTCTGCAAAACTTAAGATGAATGTTGAAATAAATATGTTTGATGTGATGATATATTTTAGTCGAGATAAGATTGAAAATAACATGCTGTATATAATACAATTATTATTTATAAGACAAAATGGTGAAGAGCCGAGCCAACTTTCTTGCATTTTATTAATGAATTTAAACCATATAGCACCATCATACCCTATATTAAAAACAAAAAAAGCCATTAAGACTTACAAATTATTCAATTATTATAATGTGATTTATATAACATAAACACAAACCCTGGCATCATGAAATATATATGTTATTATTTTTGTTTTTTTCTATGTATCTGTACCTCTTTTAATGAGCATGAGTTCAATGAAGAAAGCATTAAAACAACTTCAAGAGATGCAAAGAAAAAATCCTGATAAATTAGATCTTAGACAACCAGAGGATAAAACAAATTGTTTTCCTTCCCACTCACACCCAAACTTAATAAACGAAAGTGATGTTGGAGATTAGTTCATTAGAATTGCCTTCTTGACAGAGGTGGAAGAATCACCCAGCTCTTTTACAAAAGATCTTTAACCTTAAACCTGCAGTCGGCAGAATATTTTTGGCATCATTGGGCAAAAACTCCATAATACCCTTTCAGCATATTGTAATTCATGTAAAAAAAATCCAGCCCATGACGGGAAAAACATCTTGTAGTGTACTGTTTAGCTATAAAATGAGAAACTTTGCTCCGGCTGGTGGGCGGTGCTTGGTGTTTCCTCAACAGATCTCAACATGGCTGGCAACATGGACACAAACTTTCTCATTTTACAGTTAAACAGTACACAACAAGATGTTTCTGAAAACATTTTAGGAGAGAAATAGGCATTACAGTAAGAGAATTATTGATTCATATTTGATCAGTGCTGCCTAGTTTGACCTTTTGATCGGAGTTGGTGAGTGATTGACAGCTGCTCAGAGACGGCGGACTCCTGCTCGGCTCTGATTGGTTGTTTTCCTCTAGTCTGTGAAATCTTGAAGACTCATGCACTACTGTCCAGATATATATATATATTTATAAAAATAACTTTTTTTAAATCATATTTGCTTCAATTCTACCCACTGCTGCTAAAAGTACAAATACCACAGTCTAAAAATACTCCATTACAAGTAAAAGTCCTGGAATCAGAAGGTTACTGAAGTAAAAGTACAGAAGTATTATCAGCAAAATGTACTTAAAGTATCAGAAGTAAGAGTACTCATTATGTAGAATGGCTCCTTTTAGTGTTATATTCTTATAGAGTATTACATTATTCTGTATTTATCACCAACACATACATTGTAATGTTGTAATTCTTCAATTTGGAGTCAATCTAGATACTTTATTTACCACTGAGTAGATTATTAGTACATTACTGCATCATATCACAAAATATATCACATGTGTTTTATGTAAAAAGTAACTAGTAGCTCAAGTGTCAAATAAATGTAGTGGAGTAAAAGCTACAATATTTCCCTCTGAGATGTAGTGGAGTAGAAGTATAAAGAAAATGGAAAAACTCAAGTCAAGTACAAGTCCCTCAAAATAGTACTGAAGTACAGTACTTGAGTAAAGGTACTTGGTTAAATTCCAACACTGCGTGTAGACATTTTTTTTGTTGAGTTGGGTGAAATATCTCAGATAAAGATCATGAAATAAATTTCTGTTGTCCCTTTGAGATTGTCTTGAAGCTTAAATCTTTGTAATTGTCCCTTATGAAAAAGTAACATGTGAAAACGTCATGTGACTTTATTATATTTTCATGTTTTAGTTCAAGTGAAAATGGCCAGTCGCACGTGGAAATGGCATGTGAATAACCAATGTGAGTAATTCTCATTCAAAAATTGAATTTCATGTGTGAACATTTTCATTGATCTGTGAAAAAAGCCAATTACATGTAAAAATATTCAACCCACATTTGAAATAGGGCTTTTCACATGTGACATGTTTGTCAGTGTCTTTGTCCATGACTTAATTTATTGCATTATGAGCTATCTTCATGGTAAATGTGCCAGTTACTTCCTCCATCAAGCATTAGGTCCACAAAATGACAGAAAGGTTTGTAGACAACTTGCAAACAAAAATGTTCTATCACTTTACTATCATTGAATACTTAGAAAATCATCAAAAATGTGCATGTGAGAAGCTGGAATCAGTTGATTTGTGTTCTTCTTCAGCAATTTATCAATTTTCGATTAATTGTTTCAGCTCAATTATGACGCATTTGTGTGTAATTAAACTTTGTGAAAATGTAGGCAAGATATGTTTTTAATTTCTTATCACTTCTTTTTATTTTGTATGATCGTTTTAAAGTCACATTGCAAAAAACAACAACACAGCACTCCTATTTTGGCTGCTTGTAATTTTAGCACATCAATAGCAGCTCGTCCTGCTGGCGGCTCATTGTAAATCACTGAATCAGAGCGTAAACAGAGTACCTAATGTAAATGTGATAATCTGCCCTCTAATTGGGCATAGAGCCGACAGTCGTTTGCCACTCGACCGTCCACACTATTCAGTTAATGGCTGTTTATGTAAATGTGGCGGGCTGAGAGGAATGAATCTGTTCATTACTGTTGTGGGTAAATCCAGATCTGATGGCCGCCTGTTCAAGTGCAGATTTGTCTCCACAGCAGGTCCAACATTAGCATCTAGGTACTTGCGGCATGTCCCAACCTGCTTTACCAACTTGACCCCAACACATATCACACTCTGTCCTCATTTGACTCTTTCAGGGAGATTTTAAGCACTTTCATACAAACAAAATGTAATTTGACATTTCCCTATTAAGTTCTCTGTCTAATCCTTCTACATGTTTGCACAGGCAGCGTCAATACATACATAGTATAAGCTACAGTACAAACTAATATTAGAGATTGGAAATAGTCATTTGGCAGAGTGCAGGCTCCTGAGAACTCAGGCTTTCACTTATACCAACATTATGTTTCTAAAAAATGAAAAAACAACATTAAGGATGATGCCGCCTCCACTCTAAAAGCCACCAGCCCATACACTCTACACTCTGCATTAAGTAATTACACAGGGTTGCTAATGGAATTGTGATTATTTCAATTTTCCCACACAGGCCTTTACCTTTATTCTGAGCACCTCTGCCTAATGGATATCATTATTATATGAGTCGGTACTTGAACACAACCCGTGTCCATTAAGGTGAATAGTTCACTCTCCTTCTTTGTAACACTGGATTTTATAATCATGCTGACGTTTTGTCATCAGTTTTCTCTCGACATTACATTTGTAAATATTGCAGTGTTGATGGCCATTAAAGCCCCTTCAGATGATCAATCTTTTGTTCGATTGTGTTCAGGCTTACAGCTCCGTGTAGGTCCAACATTATCAGGATGACGTTTTAAAGCACCAGATTTTACGTTTGTACATTGTTGCACAACTAATTCATGTAAACATGTCGGCTTCAAAGATGGCTTAAAGGGTAACACCACCTAAATTATCAATTCCAGTATGTTATTATTATTTCCATCAATCAATATTTGTGAACATGAGCTCCTCTCTCTTAGAGCCAGAAACTTGTCTCAAAAAAATCTCAAACTTGTGATGTCATAGGGTATAAAATCTGGAGCTGCTCCATAGACAATGAATGGGAGACTGATTTTGTGGACCCACATAATAATAATAATATTTTTTTATACCCAAATGAGCTTTATTCTATTGTAGTGTTGTCAGTTGTGAAACAGAAAATGTTCCCATATACTAAGATCATTCCCCTGGGTGCTCTCAGTGTCATCTAAATCTCTACCCATTCATTGTCTATGGATCAGCTCCACACTTACCCTGTGACATCACAAATTTGAGTTTTAGCACTCTAGTTTTTGGATTTGGGAGAGAGTTGTTCATGTTTAGTAATATTTTTTGGACTGTCTTAAAACATAGGAATAATGTATGAATTTTGAAAATGGACGTAGTTCCCCTTTAAGTTGATACGTCAACAAATAAACTTGCCTTTAAGAATGTACCTTTACTTTGAAAAATGTACCAATTTGAACACAACAGAACATTTTCTTTTACCCTTGGGTGTGCAAAAACTGAAATGTTACACTGGTTTTAAGCCACATGTGTGTGTGTTGTTCCTCTCAGAGGCTGGATGCTGACAGAGTGGGACTGGTCGAGTCTCTTACACGTAGAGCTGCAGTGCCCTCTAGAGAAAGCACTGCACACACTTTTTCTGTACAGGATGGGTAGCAGTGTTTCTATTTTTGGCTTGATCTACTGCTGTTTTTTTATTATTATCAGTTATTTATACTGTATACATCATATTGCCTTTATGTCCCTGACTATTGATTGTGATCAGTGTTTTCCTGTGACCTGTGTGTGTTAATGCCTGCCTGTAAGCCCAGTTGAAGTTGAAATGAGCAGAAATGTGTCTTGGTAACATGAGCGTAACAGTAACACAGTGACTCACAGCTTGACTCACTGGGAGACAGATTCCAGTTTAAGTATACCAGCACATACCAGTGGTGAGTTATATTGAACTGGCTGAAAAAGCACCCGTGATTAAAAACCTCTGAAAAATGTGCAGAGTTTCTGAGCGAACCTCACCTAAACCATACCTGCATATTAGAGCAAGATAACAGCTTTCAGTTAACTTGTATAATTAAGAATAAGTGACACCATCTTCAGCTGGTTTTTACTGCAACATAAAAAATGTACAGTAGACCTCTGTCACTAATATTTTTAAAGAGCAAGTCATTACACATCCACCACACCAACTGAATACCTACTGGTGGAATTACAAGACTGAATGTCACAAGTCTCATAAATCTCTTTATAGATATGTATATTAACAGCATGTATGCTATTAATGCTGGCATAACATTTAAGCTTCTGTCAAGTATATTGATTCTGCATGGGCCATCTGTTAATTTTGAATCACAGCCACAACTCTGGTACAGCGCCTTGATATCCATCCACATAATATCCTATGTATAATAATTGTTTTCTTTTACAGTATATGCATGCAGTAGTGTTTAACATTTGTTTCTGCACTCATCAGTCTTCCTCTGAGTTAGAGTTTTTTTTCCCCCAGGTTCACAAACTTGTCCCTACATACAGGTTTCAGCCTTATGTGTGTGTGTATTTAATGTGTATATTTGCTTTTATTCAAAGGTAGACAGTAGCGAGGCGACAGGAAAAGACAAAAGAGAGCAATAGGGGTATGATACACAGCAAAGGTCCCTGTCTGGATCAGACCAGTCACTGCATATGCTATGCATCTTAACCACTAGGGAACCTCATCGACCCTCAGTGCTTGCACTTTTTTTCTATTAATGATTTTGTATTCAACAGAATTGTATTTTTGCTTGCAGACGTTACAGCCCACACTCCAGAGAGCCTCCGAGCTCCAGCAATCGTTAACATCATATTGTCCTCAGTCCTCAAGGATAGATGAGGTGGTTTTGCACTGGATTACTTTTAAAAGGGATGTGTAGTGCAAAAAAAAATGGCATTTAATAACAAAAAGTTCACTGAAACAAAGGGCAAAAATGAAACTCGGGGAATTCAACAAAACTACATTTAAATTGAGTAAAAAGAACACCAAACAGAAGAAAGCTGCAGCCTCACAACAAGATGCCAACCCCCTTTTCACCCTCTTACTCCAGTGAATGGGATTTTATCTCCTCAGCCTCGCCTAACTGGAACCTACGACCTGACCAGGTAAGTAGAGGGGGAGGTAAACCGAGCAAGCATCCAAATTCACACAGAATAATGAACAGACCATTAATACAAGATCTCTAAGTTACTGCTGATTTCTCAATCTCTATCTCTATCTAGGGGCAATCAGACACACCAATGAGCTCACCAAACATTATAGAGTCATTTACTGCTGAACTATCTCACCTATATCATCCTACATCTTAACAGAGCCCAGCTCCGCCCTGCTGAGAGGACATAATGAGGCAAATCTGTTTGCACTTTCCTTGATTGACCTGCTGAGCAGCTGATCCACCCCACCATCCCAGACAGGACAACTAAATCCTATGAACCCATAAAACAAACTAAACAAGCTTTTGCCATTTATACACACTACTTGACTTTGAATCAAATAAACTGAAACATTGGACTGAAATCAACAATTAAGCCGACACAAAAACACTGTTAATTTTGGGGAACAGTGCCCAGTGAAAAGGGAGAAAGTCAACCCTTTTACACATTCACACTGTATGGATGTATATAAAGTTAGTAATGCTGCCAGTTTCCCTGCCATGTGCCTCTGCAGCTCTAGTTC
Organism: Helicolenus hilgendorfi; assembly: GCA_916700815.1. Taxonomy (NCBI): domain Eukaryota; kingdom Metazoa; phylum Chordata; class Actinopteri; order Perciformes; family Sebastidae; genus Helicolenus; species Helicolenus hilgendorfi. The sequence goes on from CAKALG010007057.1 coordinate 8,443, forward strand.
GCTTGTTCTTAATCTATCTCAAAATGAGTATTACTATTCTGGAGGGCATCTGGAGAAGACCGGCAGGATGAGCGTAGAGGAGGGTCGGAGCACCGGGAGCCTGTCATTAATTTAATATGAGCATCATTAATTAGCCCTCTTATCTGTGTGACATGCAGTAACACCATGAACGGCCTCGCACCCAATTTATATGCTGCAGAATCCAGACAGAACACTGGTTGAAGCATATTGTAAATTTGCATCTGTCAAATGAGGATTTGTAAATACTGTGAATTAAAAACAAAAATCTGCTCCTCTCTCTATGGCATGTACTTCAACCGTCCACTAGATGGTGCTGTCAGCCAGTTTAAAGACACGTCTCCAGTAGGAAGTTATGGTTAGGTCTCCCTGTGTGTGTTGTCTGCATAAAACTTAATTATTATACAAAATATGTATGTACACATTTAAAAATAAAAAAGTTAGGCATATCAAAAACGATTGCTTGAAGCGAGATTATGTAATTTATTCAAGAAGAAATCACACATTCTTCCTCTTAGAAACGAAAACACTAGAGCTGATTAATCAATTAGTTGTCAGCTATTAAATTGATAACTATTTTAATAACCGATTTGAGTAATTTTTTTAAAGAAAAATAAAGTAAAAATTCTCGGATTCCAGCTTCTTAAATGTGAATATTTTCTTTACTCCTCTATGACAGTAAACTGAATATCTTTGAGTTGTGAACAAAACAAGACATTTGAGGACGTCATCTTGGGCTTTGAGAAACACTGATCGACATTTTTCACCATTTTCTGACATTTTATAGACCAAACGTCAATTAATCGAGAGACTAATTAAACAGATTAATCAGCGATGAATATAATCGCTAGTTGCAGCCCTAGAAAACACACCTTTGCTCAATTTCATACACCCAGGGGTTACTTGGTCTGGTATGACTAGGAGCTTATGATGTCTGATGTTAGCTAACTTTAGACATAAACTGCTTTGCATTATTGAGTAATTTCACTGACTTCTCTGACTGTACTATAATTATGCTACTATTCCACTATATTTTAGCATTTACCACTATACCTTATTTGTCACTCGTGGCCACAATAGCTGCTGTTCAGCTAGGTTACAAAGTCTCGCTTTTGTGGAAAGTAATAATTATTCTAAACCCCAGGTATTTCCATAGTATTTATGTTTGCAATCGAGTCCTCTTGTGTAAGAACTGTACAAATGTGTGTGAAGTCCACTTTACTTTTATGCAATAAAACATAAAAGTAACAAAACAGAGAGGAAAAACAGCATGCAAGAGTCAGGTGATCTCTACTTTTATTTAAATTAAATCATATAGGACTTTCAAAGCATTTTAATATTTACCAAAAACACTAACCTTTTTCTGAATTAGATTTTCGTCTCTCATTAATAATCACTATATATTCATAGGTGCTAGGCAGAAAAATGCAAGAAAAATATAGACGCACAGTAGGTCAAACAGTACTGAAAGCATATCTAGGAATTGGTTGTAAACAGAAGTCAAGGCACAAACATACTGCAACAGACATGAAAATGGTACTATAAAAAGTGATAGGATGTTAGGTACACATACTTTAAATATCAGTTAGAATTTCGCCATAATTTCCCACTGCATGTGAAGCTTTTTTTTTTTTTTTCTTTTCAAGGTTTTGATATTTTTTATTTTCATTTTGTAGGAATGTTAGATAATTTGTGCAGATTACAGAGCTAATATTTGCAATGTTGAGTCATGCAGAACAATATACGGTTTGGCTATGAATGATGAACTTATGTAAACATTATTAATAAAAAAAAGCACTTTCCTTTATCAATCATATTTTATGTCCATGCCTGTGCTTCATCTCTTAAAAAATAAGCTTCATGTGATTAAAAGTTTAATAATTTGCACATCAGAATTTCTAAAAGTAAAATGAATGCATTTATATAAAAAAAGTTTTCCTTTGCCTCCTCTAGTAATTGAAAAAAAAGAAAAAAAAAAAAAAAGAACAAAAATACAATAATAAATGTTGATTTTTGTGGTCATAGCCCAAAGAGTTAACGATACGAGCGGCTGGATCAGCATTCGTTGAAATTCTGCGAGGCCCGTCGGGTTTTCAGTCTCTTAGGTGTCTTTATAAAAAGCAGATCAAAGCAGAAATCGTGGTTGGCCAGTGCAGTCATTCATGATGTGTGTATATTCCCCCTTTCTTTATGGTCATCACAACTCTTCAAGTAATCTGATAAAGCACAAGAACACACAATCAGTGATTTCACACAGGTTTCATGTCGTGTGACCCGTTAGAGCGCCGAATCTCTGAACTCACCTTGACTCTTTCTCAGACGTGTTTTTTAGAAGAGGCCACAGTCCTTCAGGTTGTTCTTGATGATGACGTCAGTGACGGCGTCGAACACGAACTGCACGTTCTTGGTGTCGGTGGCGCAGGTGAAGTGGGTGTAGATTTCCTTGGTGTCCTTCTTCTTGTTCAGGTCCTCGAATTTGGTCTGGATGTAAGCCTGGGCCTCCTCGTACTTGTTAGGGCCTGAAGGACGGAGAGTGTTAGGAGAGCTTCAGTCTGCTGACACGATCAGATGGTTTCATAATGTTGGATTCATTATGCCTGATTTTGCCGAGCTTCTCAGTTTGTGCCTCTCTTGTATTACCATTACATTTGAGTCACGTGGATAATAATCGAATTGTTTCTCTGATGAATTACCAAGTTATGTTTAACAACACATACTGATGATCTAGAGATATTTCCAGAATCTTTAAAGACCCTTCTAACCATCTGAATGAAAAAATATAACTTTGTCCAGCTAGTTTCCTAATCTAAACAAAGACTGTAGCTCAAAACAACCCGTCTCTGCTTAATTTACACTCTTAAACATTTTACCATCGGTTATATTTGCCTATATTGATGTTATTTCCGAATTATTTTACATTTTCATACAAAAAAATGGGTTGATATTTTTCTTGTGTTGTACAAAAAGAGGAAAGGTAATTTCAGGAAACCTGGATTAGTAAATATAGTGGCAAATAAAGAAATGGGTAAATCAAAATCATTTCATCATGCAGTGAACAATATGTTTTCATTCAGATGGTTAGAAGTGTCTTTAAACATTTTGGAAATACTTTCAGAACAGAAAGGTACAGTGTGTAAGATTTGGTGACATCTAGTGGTGTGGTTGCAGATTACAACCAACTAAGTACCCCTCCGCTTACTCCTCCCTTTCCAAGACTGCAGTAACGCGAGCTGCCGAGTGCAAAACCGTTGTAACGCCGTTCACCTCGCCCAGAGACCATCCTTACCATAATAACACTACTACGTGGCGGTACCACGGTTTTGCACTCTGCGGCTCACATTACCGCAATTTCACAAGCATGCCGGAGAACTACGGTGGCCTTCAGGTAAAGAAAAAATGTGACAGGCTCTCTCTAGAGCCAGTGTTTGGTTTGTTCGCTCTGGGCTACTGCAGAAACATGGCGGACGGAGCAACATGGCGTACTCCCTGAAGAGGACCCGCTCCCTATGTAGATATGAAGGACTCATTGTATACTAGGTGATTATACACTAATGAAAACGTAGATATGAATATTATATTCAAATTTCTTCTAATAGATTCCCCAAATGTTACACACTGTTCCTTTAAGAGTTGTGAAACAAGCCTGTGTGTTTATCAAAGATTGCTGGGTAAATATTTTTCAGAGAAACAGATGCGTATCTTCAATGTTATGGTAATACATAGGAGGCACAAACTGGGGCTGGATTTGGCCTTGTTTTATGAGTCTGTTACAGGAACAAAGAAGAACAAATGGAAGTATCACACCCTATCGACATAATATTTGACTATTTTTAAAAAAACATAGTTTTGTCAATGAGTTGTCCCTGTCCTGTGGTTGTATGGAGACAATCAGACTGTACCGGTGTACTCAGGGAAGCAGATGGTCAGAGGGCTGTGGGCGATCTTCTCCTCGAACAGGTCCTTCTTGTTGAGGAACAGGATGATGGACGTCTCTGTGAACCACTTGTTGTTGCAGATGGAGTCAAACAGCTTCATGCTCTCGTGCATCCGATTCTGGGAGGGACGGGCACAAAATGTGGAGATGAAGAGATTATTAGAGAGCATAACTAGGGCACATAAAGGAAATGAGTTCACTGGAACTCCAACCTCTCCTCCCCATTTGAATTATCCTTGGAATGGGATCTACTGCAAAACGCATGCAAAGCCTTTTTTTTGGTAAGCTTAACTCACCATCTCCTCGTCCTCAGCCAGGACCAGGTCGTAAGCGCTCATGGCTACACAGAAGATGATAGCCGTGACTCCCTCGAAGCAGTGGATCCACTTCTTCCTCTCCGACCGCTGGCCTCCAACATCAAACATCCTGCGCAGACACACACAGTATAAACATGCCATTTTTATGGGAGAGCGGATGGGATTGAGGAGCGCAGGAGAAACAACACTTTTTCATGCTGACACAGACAGACAGCAGCTGCAAGGTCTCCCTCTGGAAACTTGAGTGCTCTCTCCCTCTCTGTACGGTGAATACATGTCTGCCTCTTCCTCTTTTCGGGGCAGGGTGTTTCGCTGCACAGGCCTTGTCATTTTTCCTGGCATTTGTTGGCATTTTGGTTCAGTGCAGTTGCTGTGGCAACAGGCGGCCTTAAGGCAGGTTGAGGCATGGCAGTGGCAGGTTTCTCACTAAGCTCCTTTATGACTTATTCATGAAGATGGAGGGTACCTAGATGGATGAAGGGAGGATGCTGGATGTCTGGACGGTGCCATCCTGAAGCTTTTTAGCTAAAGGTAGAGTGAAGATATTTGTAGCATCGCAGAGAGACTCTTATTCTTCCTGCTAAGCAGTTTTCAATGGCAGAATTTGGTTCATTACAGCGCAAATTTGACTCCCATGGACAGCCAGCTTTACGCTGAGCAAGCAGAGCTCATTATAACAGTGACACACTTTAGACTGTTTACCTCATCTCCAGCGTTGCTTACATAGGCTAAATATATCACGGCAGTGCAGCACTGAGGAGGTGCTGGAGGTAAACATGTGCTACATGGATTTGGTTTATGTCTTCCAAAGAGAAATAAAATAAATCAAGACATAAATATGAGGCTTATTACATGCGGACACACCGCAGGCACAGAAGCACAAACACCTTTTCATTTCCACTGTCTAGTTAAAGCAACTGAAGTGAAGTCTGTCTCACAAACAATTTCCTCTGTTGTTTCTAAAGCCTTAGTAGTGACTAACGTCTCCATCAGATATAAAAGACTACGTGTTTGTGTGTGGTCTGAGGGCTGACTCCAGATTTCATTATCTCAATGGGGAATATATGTATAAGCAATGACAAAACATTTACATCGTAAAAACGAGACAACTTCTGAGAAGCATGTCTGAAAACTGGCATTCAAAGAAACAAACTAAAGGGGTAATAATAACGTTGTATTCCATAATACATTTTTTTCATAATGAATATGCGTAATCCTGCTGCGATAACCACTCAGTTACAAAAATACCACACATATGCATATTGTTTTTGTGTGGGATGGAAAAATCTGTTTATGTGTCAGACATATTTATGTGTTTGTTCTTCACTGGAGGTTTTCCCCTCTTCTGTTTCTCTGTGTGAGCGATCCCACTGTAACCGTACTGAGTGGGACAATCTGTTTGGGTTAAAGACATCTTAAACTCTAAAATGAGACTGCAACTTCACAAATCGGAAAACAAATGTTTTCCTTTCTGTAAACTTTATTGACTTTCCAAAAAGGGGAAGCATTGTGTGCTGGCAAACACACAGAACACTCTTAGTACAAACATAAATGCATGACTCATAAGCGAACACACAGAGTCATTTTCCTCAGTCTGCAAACTCCGACGGTCATTGGCGATCATTATTGTCAACAGCAGTTGATATTTTCACAAGATATGCATTGTTGATTGCTTTCTCATAAAGTTTCAAATCTGAGTACCGTTATCTTCAAATAATAACACGATGATGCATTGAGAACGTCTGGGAGATCAAAATGGGTTTCACTGCTTTTTTAATGACTTGTATTATTACTGCATAAATATCTCAGGCAATCGTCAGAACTATTCAAACAGAAATGTGTTGATATACTTTAGGTGGCGAGTTTGAGCCAAATCAAATAATTGCTGTAGCCTGCTGAGTCCTGAAGGCATCTCACCCTCTCTGATCAGTTTAGTTATTAGATGATGATTATTAAATACAGTATATGTCCTTTGCTGTGTGAAATAGCACCAAAAGCCACTCTAAAAATAATTCAAAAAATAATAAAATCAATTACCAACACAAAACAATGACAAATATTGTCCAGAAACCCTCACAGGTACTGCATTTAGTATAAAGAAATATGCTCAAATCATGCTGACATGACTATGACTTCCCCAAAACTACATGTGATTATCAAAATGTAACAAATAAATATATAGATAGATATAAATGTACTTAATTGTTATTTATTATTTAAAAAATAAATCCTCCAACAACTTGGTACAAAACCTTAAAAATGAATAGGAAGTACCAAAGTGTAAACCTTTTTTAATGCAGCAACAAATTGGTCAAAACTTTAACAGGAATTAGATCGGCCCCAATGTCACCGATCCCCGATCCAGCTATTTGAGTCAGTATCAGCCCGATATCCGATCCGGTATCTATGCATCCCTATAAATTAGTAAGGTATGGCCGTTTGCAGGTGACATGAAATGTTGAGCTGCACAATATAAACTGATTTGCACCGTTAACAGTGTTTCACAAAATGAGCAGTTGAGTGAAAAACTGTAAAAGGGGGATCTTACTTGAAGTGCAGGTCCTTGAAGGTGAAATGCGTCTCCACGATGCCGGTGGTCTTCACTCGGGTCCGCAGCACGTCTTGCTGTGTGGGGATGTAATCTGGCTTGCCTATCCTCTCCAGGTCATTCAGGTAGCTGATGGGAACATGGACACAAACAAGAGAGATTAAATAAAAAGCACCGTGTGTCCTGGAACCTCACGGAGAGGAAGGGATCTTAAGTTGTTGTGTTGAGGTGAGGTGTAAGGGTTGTTTCGGGTTAAAAAGTCTCATCTGTTCCTTCACGCAGACATGAGAAGTGCCTCATGCTGGCCCTCTAACAGCACTGTGTCCTCACAGCACAGTCAGGTTCATATTTACAATCATGAGTTGATGTGCTGTCACAGAACAACACAAGGCTGCTGCTGCTTTACCTTCATAACAGTTCACACAGTCACCCTGTTTCACCTCACTTATAACCTTTTTTTAAGGAGTCATGAATAATCATTCCATAAAATGTACATTTTTATTCAATGCATTTGTGTATAAGATAAGGAAACATTTTCTGAAACTTTATATTCATTCTTAATGCCTTAAAGGTCTAATTGATACAATTTTGATGTAGATGAATCATTAAAAAAAAACATCCACAGAGCTTTTAGAAAGGTGCCAAATAAAAATATGGCCTTTCCTTAAAAAAAATATGATTGTTAATTAATGATTTCAAAAATGTTGACGGTCCAAAATTAATTTTTTGTTTATATCTGCGGAAGAGTATAACGACGTTGGTATCCCATGGGGTCCCTGTGTCGTCACTGACGTTAGCAAATATTACCTCTTAGCTTAATCGACCGAACAACAATAATCCATAAAATTACAATTTGACATATTTAAACAAAACCAACAACAACTACCAACAGCCATAGTCCTTACAACCTTAACGAATGTGTTGTCGCTGGCTAGTTTGTCAAAATGAGAAAAATAACAGCTTAAATTCCTGAGGAGCTACGTTAGCATTAGTGACGGTTGCGTCCAGCTACCTAACGTCAGAGTTCCCTCAAACAATATATAACAAAGATGCGAATCAGAGGGGTATGGGGAAGTGGGTATACACAATGCCGACTGAAAAATAAGCAGGGATACACTGTGTACCTACCACGAAAGATTCTTTACTCGATATGACTATCTGAGTCACTTCACTCGACCATAAAATATGCAGGTTGTGCAACGAACTGGCAACGACTTGTTGTGAAGTAAATGCAATGGAACGTGGGAGGAAGAATGCAACATCTAGTGGCTGAATGTTATCAATGTTATCAACTGCTTTAAGTGATATGACACAGCTCCACCTAAAATCTAGTTGGAGGGTATAGTATATTGTCCGTGAAAACCAACCATGCTATTGAATACAGAGATTGTAGAGATGAACATCACATACTGCACTATTCCAGCCACGGAGAAAGCATCAACTGCAACTTGTGCAAGGTCAGCAAAATAGGTAAAGCATGGTAAGGAATAGCTCTGGTAGCTGTAGTGTTTTCTGATTACATTTTCTTAGTGACCTTTGTCAACAATCACAAAATCCTGTTGTATGGTCACCGACGTAAACACATGCTAGTCTTTTCACATGCACACGCACAAAACACAGTGACTTCTGTTTAAACCGTCTGATATACTACAACAGCCACGGCACGGCATCCAATTAGGGCTGGACAATTTTGAAAAGATATCTAATTGCGATAATTTTGAACAATACGGCAATTGCGATATGATTTACGATATTAGAGCAAATGATAATATTTACATAGATATTCTCATTTCCATTGAAAAACAGATTAAAATGATTATGGTGTGATTTATGCAGGAATCTGTACCAAACAAAGATGTTTTCTTAAGTCTGATGTGTAGGCCAGGACATCTCTGCAGCACCACAATATTTAATTTAAAATTATGTTTTGACACATATTTCGCCTTTAACAAACATTGTGCCTCCTGCAATTTGAAAAATTGCAATAGGCCATATTGCGATTTTGATAAAATATTGATTAATTGTGCAGCCCTACATCCAATTCAATGTTGGAATATTACGTAAGTTATACGTATGTAATATGTTGACATTCCGTTTTGTTTGACAATATTGTCTCCATATTTTGTATTGTTTTGAATCTATTTAGAAGAAACAGTATGTGTGAGCATGTGTGTGTGTGTGCGTGTGCATGTGTGCAAAAATGGCCAAATAAAGTAATCTGACTTCAGGCCAGCATGCCTAAAGCCTGATAAAAGCAATAAATACAAGCCCACAATCAACTTTTACACATAAGATGTTATCATGGGAGACACACAAAAGGCCAAACATATAATATTCAGCCGCATTAAAAAAGAGTTGTTGTATAACAAAGTGTTGGTGCTGGATGTAATCCCATACAAGCCACAGCCCGGGTGTAGATATTAGAGCCTCTGCACCACCACTACTTCATGCCACGTGTCTGACAGTTTAATCATTATCCTGCTCCCCACAGAGAGAGCTTTAGGCTGCTTTTGTAGTCCACACATCAGATATTGTAACAGCGCTTGATTTGGCCATTTGGGTTTATAAGCCTTGAAGATTAATTGAATTTGGTCGGCTTACACTCTAATAAGGAAAGCAGTGTGACAGAGAATCATCGATGGCAAAGTAATGGTTGTTTTATAAAGTTTTACAAGAGATTATAACCGCTTCACCATGTTTATTCTGTCACTGGAGTAAACAATTATCAGAGATCTAGTGTGGGACCATAATAGACTTCATATTGCTGCACACAGACCTATTACACTGTAAGGAGAGGAGAGACCATTTCATTGTTGTACACCCAGACGTGTGAAAAGGTCTTGTTTCCTGAAGTAATGGCAGCTAGAACCATTATTTTCAGAGTCTACAGTACATGGCCCCTTCTATCAAACCAGTGAGAGAGAAGAGAGAGGTCTCTGAACCATCCCTCTATCTCTTTATCCTTCCCTTCCCTTCTCTGGCTCTCAGCAGGTGCTCAGACATGGATCATGGTCTAGTGCCAGACTCATTAGTCCTCTCTTATAGCAACCGACTCTCTCGGCGCTCTGCAAAGCCACGATGAAACATTGTACATTGTCCCCTCTCCCACCTACTAAATGTGAGGCCCCGTTAGCGGTATGCTTCCAGGTCCCTTCGGCTTTAACGAGAGCAGTGAAGCAGAGATGGTGAAGTTATGATTATAGCGGCCAACACAAACAGAGAACAACATCACTCCCCCTGGAAGTTAAATACAGCCTGCAGAGTGCCTGCAAAGCAATCATTTGTGAAAGACTTAACACTCCCCTGATATTTTACGGCACATTCTGAACGGTGTCATAGTATTATCAAAGGCCTTGTGTATTAAACAGAAATCAGTGCAGTTACTGCCTGCTGCAGCTGGTGGTGAACGCAGCTAAAGGCTCTGTGTTTTCACTGGATCTCCATTTCAGAGCAGCAGTTCGTCCCAGACGGTCAGAGTGACAGCCACTTCTCACCTCGTACCAGCAGCCTCTCACAATAACCCCATGCTCTCCCTGTTGTTATACTGGTACATGATAACAACCCGGCCAAAACACTGAGTGCTCAGAAATGAGGGTCATTAGGGTGATTAAGACCTGTGGAGAGAGGCTGAGGTCGCCGTGTTGTTGCAGATTAGAGACGCGACTGGTTCTAAAAGTGAAAGCTACTGGTTAAACAAAACATTAAGGCCTTGCCTTCACTATTAATAACTGCTCTCCACCTGTACCTTCTCCACAGCCTGTGATGCTGAGAAATGACCTTTTAACAATATGAGAAATTATAAAACTGAATCCAGCAGAGAAAACTTTTAAACTACTAAAGCAGAGAAGAGTATGGTGTTTGTGAAATAAACAGAAAAGGCGGATGAGAACGCGTTAACACAAATTTGTTTTAACGCCATTAATTTCTTTAACGCATTAACACAATTGATCTTCCGGAAGTTGTAGTGGGCTCAGTTTTAAAGCTAGAGTGAAGATACTGGTATCATATAAAACTAGAAAAAACCTAAGGAATCCAAACTTGTGCTAAATTTTGGCGAGGAAAAACTGGCATGGCCATATTCAAAGGAGTCCGATGACATCTGACCTCAAGATATGTGAATAAAAATGGGTTCTATGGGTCCACTTTATGATAATCACATGCCGTTTGGGGCAAGTCATAGTCAAGTCAGCACACTGACACACTGACAGCTGTTGTTGCCTGTTTGAATTGAGTTTGCCATGTTATGATTTGAGCATATTTTGTATACTAAGTGCAGTACCTGTGAGGGTTTCTGGATAATATTCGTCATTATTTTGTGTTGTTAATTGATTTCCAATTATAAATATATACATACGTTTGCATTAAGCAAGCATATTTACCCACTCCCATGTTGATAAGAGTATTAAATACTTGACAAATCTCTCTTTAAGATACATTTTGAACAGATAAAAAAATGTGTGTTTAATCACGATTGATCATGGACAATCATGCGATTAATTGCAATTAGGTTAACAGCCGTAATATATACAAACGTGGATGGCTGCATCACTTACGTTTTCACTACTTTCATATAATGTCTGTGCTAAAACAGCTGTGACATATTTAGCTGGCCTGTGTCACATGACTGTAGAAACCAAAGAACCTAGCGCACAGCGGCGCGCACTTTCACATCAAACGTGAAAGAACGGCAGAGAGGAAACGTAGGGTGGTGGTGCTACTTGCTGCAGATAAAAATACAGCAAGATGCACTATTTGTGACAATAAAGTGTCACATACAGCAACACGAGTAACCTCTTAAAAAATTGAAAAACAACACACCCTGAAAGTTATAATGAGGCTTATTATTTAATCATAGTGTGTCTATATTATTACACTAAGTGGCATGAACATTTTTATTTAATTGTACTCATATTTGCTTTTGTAATAAATGGCTTATTAATGGACGGTATGTGTATGTATTTGCCTTTGAATGTAATGATCTTTTTTTGTTTTTTTTAAATGACCAATATTTTTGAAATATGAAATGATCAGTATCGTATTGAATTAAAAAGGTTTGGTATCGCCCATCCCTACTCTACATGCAGGGTGAACAGCATGCAATTATTACAGAAACATTTCCTGTTCCGCCCCTCAAACTATAATGAGAAATTTCTATTTTAAAATCAACTGCAATTTACACATATTTTTACTGCCTTATCCCAACTTCTATCAATACATCATTCTGATATGTGATTACCAGCAAAAGTCTGGTGTCCAATGTTTTCTGTGCATCGTAATCAACATATAATTTTGAAACTCAGTGATCCATATAATAGCCTTGATGTTATTTGATGTCATTAAGGCACTCACTAGGCTGCTGAGTCATTAAGCTGGTACTCTCGAGCCCGTGTGAAGCAACTCTGGACGCCGCCGTCAGCCCACAGCCGTTGGATGACGTTGGACAGGTCTTC
>CAKALG010007058.1:0-23212 GCA_916700815.1 Helicolenus hilgendorfi
ACAGATGTCTCTCTCTCTCTCTCTCTCTCTCTCTCTCTCTCTCTCTCTCTCTCTCTCTCTCTCTCTCTCTCTCTCTTTCTCTCTTTCACAGCCACATACAGCCGACTCACCACTTTTTCCGGCTGATTGTTCAGCTTTCAGCTTCTGCTTTTTTAAAGTGAAGAGAAAACAATTCCAGTGGCACATCCTCTTTCACTTTCTGTCATGCTCTTAAACCAGACAAAGCTGTAACTAGACACGCAAATAAACAGTCGAAAATAAGCCTGAACTGAAAACACAGAGCTCACATCAAGATTCAATGTGATCAATGTTGTGTGAGAGTTTTGGCTTAATAAAAACATATCACTATTACAAAACACGATAACCTTAGTTTGTCCTAGTTCCAATAGTGCCTTACAGCACAGTGCTATTTTTAATCGAACGGCCTGCTTCCCGTCATAAAGAGCGTGTAGGAGTTGTACTGCTAACATGACTGGCTGAGGCCTGACGAGGCTTATTGGTATCGTTACAGGCTGGTTTTTCACCACATCATTGATGATACAATAGCTGAAACCGCAGCCTGCTTGATACACATGAGCTTTAATCAACAGCAGAATGAATTCTGATGGATGACTAAAGTGGAAAATCACTGGTTGAGCCAGTCAGGTGGCACTGCCAGTCTTCCATCAAGGAATAAATCAAATTTTCGGGGGGAGTTGATGATGAACATTGACACACAATGGATGTTTGACTAGAGGCGTGAAATTATGCATCTCCTCCATCAAACATCTTGCAAACGTGAGGGAATTTAGGAAACATTTCTCATTGATAGGCAAGCAGCACTCTCAGAGAGGTGACGGGGCTATGACTTGAATGGTTTGGGAAGTTCACCTTTATTTGTCATTCAGAGGAGCGCATAGGCAATATATCCAGCTGCTTTCTCACCACTACTATACACTACTTTTACAAGACTCTCATTTTAAGACGAGTCAGCTGGACACGTTAAAAAGTCAGCCGGAGTCAGCAATCCAACTATAAACCAAGGAATCTGTCTGTCTGTTTGTATGTGTGCATGAGTGTATGTGTGTCCTTTGCATATCTCCAGAACCGTTCATCTGATCCACTTCACACTTGGTGGTTGTATTGCTGGGGACCTAAGGGAGTGCGGTGTAATTTGGACACGCACCACATGAAAGAAACCCTTAAACTTTGGATTCGTTATATACTGTATATTAGGGCTGGGCGATATTGAGAAAAATCAATGAGCAGTTGTGTCGACAATGCTGCAAGCAGCACTTCTGGGGTCCAAACAATCGTCACGTTCTGAACGGCCACGTCCCGAACAGGCACTGCACTAGTTTTAACCATAGACTGCATATAAGAAGTGGACGTAGTCAACGTGATGTCACCGATTGGTTTGTGGACTGCCGTTCTGAAGCCTCAAGATCAGCATTTTGGCCGTCACCGTGTCCTTTTTTTGCAAGCAGAAGTGACACAAGAGGGTGGAGCTAAGTACAAGCAAACAATGAATAAGACGTTTTGGGTTATAATTAATGTTCATGAACTGAAAACACACTGTGAAAGGGCTAAAGTTGTAAGATGAAAACACAACTCCCAGACCGAACAACGCCGTGGTAGCAACCTGTCAATCACAACCTGTCACTTTTCAGACCCGGAGGTTGCCCGCTGGTTTTTAACAAACTCATGGTGCCAACGTTGGTGCAATTAGAGCTAATAAAATCTGAACCACAACAGTTCTGCCTGCAAAATCAACGGTTGTTGGCTAGAAATGACAAACCTACTTTTGTCTACCTCTGTCTGAAATCAAGGACCCATTGCTTCAAAACTTATTACAAACTTTGTGGTAAGTCTGCCACCGTTATCATTGCAAACTGCATTATGTGTCATCAGAGAACAGGAAGCTGACAGATGTAGCATCCATAACCAAGAGGAGCGAACGGTACAGCTGTTGGAGAGCTGTGTGCAGATCTTTTTTTGTTTTTAAGATGTAAGGAGTAAAGACTCATTCTTAGCAGCAGGAACTGTGACGGAAACTGTCTGAAAGCTTCTGGATCACAACAAGACAACGCTGCACTGAGAGCTTCACTGATCTAAACTAATCTTAGGTTCAGCTGTCAGTGGGCCATTAAGCTAATAGTTACCTGCTTTCTGTGATGGGCTGCAATTTTCACAGCTGACAGGGCGTGCCGTTCCAAACGCTGATGTTATTTTAGCAAGTTTGGCAGTAAATTCTGCTGTTTCTTGTTTATTGTGTCATTTCTGGGCACCACTCTGGCATTTCCTTTTCATCTTGGTTGTCTCTATACTGTCATCAGTTGCCAACATACACTACATTACAAATTTACTGCCTGCAGTGTCACTGAAGAAATAAATTTAAATACATTAAATATTATGAAGTGTGTACCCTATTTAATCTTAATAAAATTCATAAAGGGTCTGTGGCCCTCTTATTTTGAATTGCTGTCCTTGTAGGCGTGCGTGGCCCCTCCACCTCATGGGGGCTGCAGGGATACACTTTACTTTACAGCCCAGGCTGCGTCAATAGCACATTTCCACAGTGCAGGCCTCTATTTCAATTTCCAGTAAAGAGCTCCATCAATACGGGACGTAGCAATTGACCTGATATGACAAGCACGCTAATGGCCTTACATACATGACAGCCATAACATACAGGCAGGGCAGGCAAACACGCCGCGACATCTACGCTGGCGATCACACATCCCGTCAGTCTGAAATCAATACTTGGGAGTGGGGGAGGAGATTGTGAAGGTGCTTGGCACGGGCCGGGCTGGAAGATTCTTATGACTGATAGCTGGCTGCCAGGTTCCTATATCACCTATGCAGCGTTGACTCTGGGAAATGTGATCCTCCTTCCTCTCCTCCTCTATCTCTCCCTCGTCTGGCAGTGAGTCGGGACATGGGAGGGAGGGAACGAGCAGGAGAGGAGGGAGGAGTAGCACATCCTCTTACAAGGACAACTCTTGCGCGGACAGGAAAGCATTTAACAACATTAGCAAACAGTGCACGTGCGTGTATGTGTGGTTGGATGTATGCCCTTGCTTTTAGTCTGGAGTCGCCCTGGGATGTGCAGTTTGGCCTTCACCTGTGTTCCACTCCAGCGCTCCTAACATCACTGTTTGATAATCGGATTGCTGCGCGGTTATCTGCTAATCTAATGCCGCCTGGCCGGCCTCAAGACTTAGCTGACCGTCAACCCCCCAACTCCACCCCGAACTTCTTCTCCGCCTCCTTCCCATTTGTCTTCCTCTGCTATCCAACTGTTTATCTCTCTGTCTTGTAAACACTCCCTCCAGCTTTCACCTTGACCTCACCAGACTCTTGCCAACTCGCTCTCTATCTTCGCCACGATACACCTGTCTCCCGATTCGATGCTATCACGATACATGGGTGCCAATTCGATATGCATTGTGAAGTATTGCGATTCTACAAGTATTGCAAATCCATATTATGATTTATTGCAATTTTTTTTTAACACTAGACCATGGGAAATAGTTGAATTATACATTTCTAGAAACTTTTAATTTGAGAAATATCTAAATTGATACATTACAATGTTATGATACAGAACAGACTACAACAATAAAAGCGGTACCAACGCAGAGACTCAAATGAAGCAAATATATCAATTCTGGCATTAAAAAAATCAATTTCAAAATCGTAAAAAAAAAGAAAATATCGTAATACATAGGTGAATACATGTTTTTACCCACCCCTATTGTTTTCCATTCCCTCATTTGTGGAATATGAAAATACACTCCATCCACCATCAATACAGTGCTGTTTATCTTTTTCTCTTGCTTTCCCTGCATCCTTAATCAGACCTTTTTTTCTCATCCTTTCATCTCCTCTCTTCCCACCGCCCCTCCCTCTGCTCTGTGATAGCAGGCGACTCCATTGTGTTGGTCGGTATTGGTGTTTTGAAGCGACACAAACACACGCACACACATTATATGGGTCTATGGGTCTCTGGAGTCTGCAGTGTAAGTGGCAGGTAGGAGAGAGGCTGCACCACAGGGGCTGGCACTGTCGCCAGCACCATGGATGCTTCTTCCACAGTATAAACAATAACACACACACACACACACACACATACACACACATACTGTACCTTCTTAACAGCCACAAGCAATGTAAACAAACGAGGAAATGCGCACCTGTTTCCAACACTTAAACACACACGCACATATGCAAGACCTGAGGGAGTTTTATCAATCTCAGCGTGAGGTGTCTGTGAATACAGTGTGAATACTAATTACCTGAGGTGATGGAGATGACTGGCATGAATTGGATGCGTCTGCTCTCTTTTTTTTTCATTCACTAGAGTTCTATATTTCCTATCTGCTCTCTTCCCTTGCCGTATACTAACTCTCTTGTCATTTCACATCCTGCCACTCCCTACTGACCTGCACTTAGCCCCGTCACCTGACCTCCCACGCCCACCTGCACACTTGCTCCCACTTCTCCATTAGCGTTGAAGTGTACTGTATATACACCCACTCCCATTCATTCTCAGCTAGATCATCCTATGCGTCCTGCCTGCTTTTTGGACTTCTGCTCCTTTCTCTGAGTACTAACTGGATTACGTTACGAGTAAAACTGAACTTTTAACTTTATCTCCCTGGTGTCTTGGTCGTGCGTTTTGGTGCAAACCTGGCAATACTGAGCCGTAACAGATTCAGCTATTTCCTACGTTTCTCAGAGGTCCAAGTTAGCTCATCTGCAGTCACACCTCTGAAAAGACACACACACACTGGAACTGAGAAAAACAAATCTTATCAGATAAAAATGAATTTAAGAAACTATTCTCTCATTCATTCTTAGACAATGGCTGATTTAGAGAGACGAGGGTGCTCTATTTGGCAGGCAGGCACGGTCTACTTTGCTTTCTTTGTCCAGTTCTCTGCCTATGATGTCCTCAATGAGTCACTCATGATTCAAAGCTTTATTGTCATGTTGGGAACAAGTTGTACTGCACAATTAAATTCTTAATTTGCTGTCCACTTTGATTAGCGTGCATTGAAAAAAATAAATGTAATTTAAAAAAAAAATAAAGTTTTAAGATAAAACTGTACAAACGCAGTTGACTATAAGAATTCAGAATATGTTTGCATGTGTATTTATACTCAGCTGAGAGAAGGTGGCTTCTGCTGATTTGGTTTCTAATTGGTTGTGGAGGATATTCACTCTGCATGTTGGGTAAACAATTAGGGTAAAGCGTGTGACTTGAATAAAACTGTGAAAACTAAATGAGGAAAAAAAGAGAAGTGATATTTGGCTGAGAAATGAGATTCCTAAAAGCACAAGCAGACACTCAACCGCCACCCGGTTCCTTCATCAGCAAGTCCTTCAAATATGAAAGTAAGGAAAACAAAGAAGAAAAAGAAAATAAAACTGCTATTGCACTGTCGATTTGATGTCAAATATATCAGATTTAGTTTCTATTTTTGCACATTTGTAAACAGATCGTTGGTTTGCCGATTCAAACTCGACTACTTTGATAACTGATTCATTATTTTAAGTATTTTTTTCAAGCAAAACTGTCAAATATTTTCCGCTTCCAGCTTTTTAAATGGGAATATCTTCTGTCTTTACTTGTAGTAAGTTAAATATCTTTGGATTTTTGACAGTTGGTACAAAACAAGCAGTTAGACAAAATCATCTGGGAACTTGTGTTGGGCAAATAATTGATTAATCAAGAAACCAATTGACAGATGAATTGGTAATAAAAATAATTGTTAGATGTAGCCTTAAACTAAATTCATATGACTACACCCACTGTGTTAACTTATGTATTGTGTGGTAGTTGTAACTCAGTCAAGAAAATAAAACTAGACATCTCTCAGAACAGAGGAATAATAATACAGGAATAAATAATCTATTAATTGTTTCACCACTTGTTTATATATTGAATCGAGCACACACACCTTCATACTTCACATAAATACACACACACGTATGGTTAGAAATGATCCATTTGACTGAGAATCTCCATCTGCTGGACACACACTTTGTTTTGTCTGACAAACCAGTTATTACACTTTTCAAAATGGCGCCTCACAACCGCCAAACAACACACACACGTGTGAGAGTCTCTCGAGGCAAACAGAGTCAGCCCAGTCCTCACACAAGCAGCATTTGTCTGTTTGAAATAACTGGTGAGAAAGCTGCCTTTGCCTTTTCAAACCTCTTGAGAGACAAGGCCAACACCAGACAGTAATGGTTGCCATTGGTTGAGAAATTGGCAACAAATTCTTGGCCTTACTTTTTAAAATATAAAAAAATAGGGTTAACAGCTAAACATGCACTTCAAAATGAATGCATTTGTTGCATTAGTGATATTTAAGTTTAGGCAGTGGCGTTACAGTGGGAGCATCCTCCATGCTGTGCAGCACGTGCAGCAGTCCATCCCCCATAACCACGATCCAGTCCCGGGTGAGCAGAGTGCAGAAGCACATCGGACAACCAAAACAAACACCAACCAAATGCTGATGCCTGTTTGCCTTCTAAAAGTTAGTGCTGAGCCTTGTTTACACTATACTCAGGTTAAATGAGGACAGAAAGACAGGAGGAGCACCATTGCGGCTTCACTAAAGGATACATGTAAAATGTATGGCTTGGTACCTCCACTCCCTCCCTTCATGTGTGTTTCACTTCCCTGTCTCTGTCTGCATCCTCCTGCTTCGTGACTGGGCTATCGGGAGAAGACTGCAGTTCTCGCTGTTCGGGATAATTGCCAACTGAAGGTGCTAATGGGCTATAGCTGTAGAACAGACAGTGCCCTCTCTGTTCTTTCTATTTCTTCATTTCCATCCCTCTGCCTTTTAATACTTCTCACCATCTCTGACTGACTCTCCTCCTCCCTATTCATTTGTCTCCATTGGTGAGCATCATTCAACAGAGCAGTCTGGCCATAGATCTGTACGTTATTCCCTCACTGCTGAGCTAGCATTAACATCCAACAAAGTGTTACCTTTGCACAGAGCAGGCTAACGGTTTCCCTGTGTTTAGTCTTTATGCTAAGCTAAGCTAAGCTAACCAACTGCAGGCGGTAGCTTCGTATTCAGCTCTCAGACATGAGAGTGGTATCAATCTTCTCATCTGACTCGCTGCAAAAAAAGCGCATTTCAGATGCCCTCCATACTTAATTTCTCTTATACTTTAAAGTGTTCCTATCCGCTAAATGGATTAACCTTCAGAATAATGAATGGAATACTTGATTGTGAATATAATTTATGGTTGCTGCCCCATTTTTACTGTAAATCGTGGTGAACAGCGTCTTCTTGAAGCAGGAGACACAACAATGATCTTCTCCTTTTCAAAGATTTCAAACATTCACATCTTTCAAAACCAAAATGATGATCCTTACTCATAAACAAAAGTATGCCGGCATGAAGTTGATTATTGTCGTTCAAAGTTTCCATTCATGTACAACACTTTTATTTGAACACTATGCAACTATATAAATGTGCTTTAAGAACGGCTGCATCACATGTCAAGATCAATGCTGAGCTCTCAATTAGTTAGATTGAGATTATTGTGTTTATTTTGGGCTCATGCTGTGTGCCACCCACACCTCTCAGCACCGGTGCCAACCTGCTGACAATCAGAGCTACACACTGGCCTTAATTCTCCGTGATTACCAAACAGACTTCTCTGATGCATGAGTAGTGTCTGACCTTTTCACACAATCATACAATCCATGCACTCAAAGTTCTACTTGCTCATGTGCGTACAGTCTCTCTCCTCTTCCTCCTCCTCCTCTACACCTCTGCTTCCATCTAAAAAAAGGCCCATGACAATGAGGGCTCCTCTCACACACATTGTCAAGGCTGTTGACAAATGGGTTACCCTGTGCTCAGAATTTGTACCCACTTACTCTGACTGACCTGCTCTGTTCAGGCTAATTGGAATCTGACATTATGAGCGGTACCCACATAAAAAAAGACGCCTTGGCACTAGGAACGTATTAAAGGGCCATGCTGGTAATTTGACATGTTTGTTTTTGTCAATTAACTACAAATTGCGTTTCAGTTTTTAGATTAATTTGCTTCAAGGCAGGTACTAGTTTACTTGCATTGCACTACAATATTAATATCTAGATGAATAAGTGGTAATTTCTAAAAGTAAAAGTCACATCATTGCAATTACCAGCATGGATGATTTTAAAGGGGACATATCATGCTCATTTTCAGGTTCCTACTTATATTTGGGGTTTCTACTAGAACATGTCTACATGTTTTAATGTTCAAAAAACACATTATTTTTCTCATATTGTCTGTCTGAATATACCTGTATTCACCCTCTGTCTAAAACGCTCCATCTGTCTCTTTAAGCCGCCCTCCTGATTGTGAGAAAAATATGGTGCACCTTTGCAAAGGTAGGTCTCAAGCTGTGGGTGATATATTCTAATGAGCCGGGTGACAAATCTGTATGGCTTGTTGAATCACATGTTTTCTGATCTAGACAGCCCACAAAAAAACTGACTGGGTTGTCTTATTTCACAGTTTGTGGGTTGGTAGACACTCCAGATACCCAAATGTATGAGCACAAGCACTGAAAAAGTGAGTTTTTCATAATACGTCCCCTTTAAAAACTCTTTAAAACTTAAAAAAAGAATCCTACATTTCAAGACTTCAAAGTTTGCAGCGAAATTAATTTAAATTGTAAGGACCAACTGGTCCTGCTGGTCATCCTATTCACAACATTTCTTTGTTTATTGTTGATCTTCCGGGAAAGATATTCAGACGACATAGCTTATGAATATATATATTTTTTATTTTCAGGAATGTCAAAGGTCAGCGTTTCCTTGAATGGATCACCCAGGAGAGTTTTCAAACCGTCTCCCTCTGCTCACATCAACGTTACCTCACAATGACAAGCAAACTATAAAAACATGGAGCCGACATGTTCCATGTGATGGATTCAAGTCTCGGAACACAAAATGCAACTAATGGCTGTCTGGAAGGTAGGAAATCCATCTTACAGTATGCCATCACAAATGGTCGGCAGTAAAGTGTAGTTAGGACTCAAATCGTAGTTGTTTTTTGGGGAGGAATATGAGGCGGGTTGAGGTAAACCACAGGGATTCTACTGAAAGGATTTTCAACACTTGTTTTGTCACTGTTCTGTGACTTATCGACCCTTTCCTGACTCATTTTTCCTCATGCTGTGAAGGAAAAAAGGTGTCCTCGCTGGGAGGCTCAGCTGGAGCTGCAGCAGCCGTAGAAGCAGAAATAAACACGAGGTGGTGGAAATAATATTCATTCCGTTTTAGCTTTTAGCCAGCCTCAATTGTCACAATGTGTTGCAAAGATGATGGCTGCAGCAGCATTGGCAGGTTGTGGTTGAGTCCTACGGTTTGTTTTTGGACTTTGATTTGGTGCACAGTGCCTTTCTGCAAATCTTGCATTTCCCCTTTTTTTTTCGTGAGGCGTACACGCACTTTCCACACGCTTTTCACGTTGCTCTTTAAAAGACGAGATGAAAACGTTTATGAGCTTGAAGAACCTGGGTATTCTGCAAACAAATGGATCTAAAATGTTAATTTGAAACCTATTTTAATCATCAAGAAAACCAACATGAATGAACTCGCTCATGGCCTCTTATTTTCCCAGCTTTCCCAGGGAAGAGCTCACTGCGCCATATCACATTTCACACTGTAAAGTATGGATCTCTCTCAAGACCCCTGCTCATGCAATGCAAAGAACATGCATAAAATCCCTCACTCCAAAGTCACAGCAAAGCCCAGCCTGCACCCCCTTCACACACGAACTGTATACTTTCAGAGAAAACATAAATATACAAACTGCTAAGCAGAACATTCAGGCCTGGAAGACCAGCAGCCCAGAGCAGACAGATCGCACAATACCCCCTGCACCTAAGCCTCAAATCCCCAAACTCATATCTTATATATTCCCAAGGAATTCCTCTGTGAGTATCTAACCATTACACACATACCGTACAGTACTACAAACATACATAAACCATCTAGACACGTGTACTGTACAGAGCCGATGAACACACACTCACAGCTTTCCCTCACTGAGCTGAAAACACACTTGTAGACTGTGAAAAGAAGTGATTTAGTGAAGCCCTGAAGAGGAAATGGTAAATAATGTATTCTGCTTAAGCCACAGAAAAACAAACTGACGCTGCGAAGGAAATACTAGCAGCATCAGAGGAATGTGTGAGTGACATGCCCGTGCTTGCACTGTAACCTGCAGAAAGACACCCGGGGGGCAACACACACTAGGCCACAGGTGACATGAATAACGACACGAAGGGCGGTTCAACATCTATAAAACAAACCAGGCAGATGGCCTCAGTAAGGGGATGAACAGTAATTACTAAAAACATGAAAAGCGACATCTCCTGTAGAAGAGGAAAGTCTAAAGTGAGAGATTTGGGGTTGCATAAGTGTTGCAGTTTAAGAATGGCTCATCAATAAAGGGCACATGAGATTTCTTTTAATGTGTGGGTAGCCACTACAACTACTGGTAAATTATAAAACAATATGAAACAAATGCATGAATGGAAGAGCTTAATGTAAATGATCTGAGGTTGATTTATAATATAAAATGCCAATCGATCATTGAATCAAACAAGGCAATTAAATGATCACATCCTCTTCCAATCACATCACACTCTGCTCCTTTACTTAAAGCCCAAAATGTCCTCATCTTGTGCCATCTGTGCCAGGGCAAAAAAGAAAAATGACACCATCTGTGAATCCCTGGCAAGGTTTATCATCAACCACAGCGGTAAAAGGACGTCAGACTACAACAAGCGTCTCAACACACACTGGCCCACGTTGTTCATGAGCATCACGTTCACCATAAAGCCACAAAAGCTAAAACATGTTATTGAATTCAGACCGTGTCAGCTCAGTGCTGCAGAAAGAAACCTGATCACATGAGTTTTTAGCAGGCGAAAGATTCCAAGAGTTGTTTTCAGTATGATGCATAATGCAGTGTGCACTTTGCATCGACTTTTTGCAATGCATTGAGGTCTATATACAAGGCTGAGAGTCTACAGCCATTCTAGCAGCTATGTAGGGCTCCTAAGGAATTAATTGGTCCCAACCATGCCATGCTAGCTTTTCGGGAAGGAGGCTAAATAACACTTCAAAGTTACGCCAAATTTTAGTGAGGAAAAACTGGCATAGCCATTTTCAAAGGGGTCCCTTGACCTCTGACCTCAAGATATGTGAATGGAAATGGGTTCTATGGGTACCCACCAGTCTCCCCTTTACAGACATACTGTATATGTCTCGGATGCAGAGACACAAAATGGAGCATTTTTTTAAATTGAAAAGTGATGTTGGAGACAACCCTGCATCAGTAAAAGCTCCAAAGCGTGTGGTGAGGAAATATGACCCTGAATAGTTTGGATTCATAATGGCAGGGAGTGATGGGTGAGGGTAAGCTGAATATGTATGTGGGTCATTACACCTGACAGTGGCATAACACATATTGTAGCCCAGTTTGTCATTTATTTGGGAAGGTGGTTCTCGGAAAACAACTGTGGCTCAACAAACTTTTTGATGAGCCACAGACACATTTCAGTCAGTACCAGATCAGTATTGAGGTTTGACACCCAGCTCTGTTAGCTATGTGACTGAAAGCTGCAAACTGATCACAGGATAATCTCACCATGATGTCTATCAACAACACCCTGAAAACACAGCAGGATGCTCTGCTTTGCAGACCACAAAACTCAAAAAGCACTCTGTGTTGTTCAGCATTAAGAATGGATGAATACAAGATCAAGCCCACGATTATGAAATCTATAAATAAGCTGAGGTCCGTGGTTGGCTGGGTCTCGACATGGTGCGAGGTTAGACAGAACGCAATGAAAAAAGAAAGAAAGAAATGAAAGCAAATACAGCAAAGCGGAGCAGACAGAACCCAGGAACAACACTGGCATACGCACTGACATGAGAGACACAATATAGAAACCAGACAGCACAAGAAAGCCAGAGGGCTTTTTTCAGTAGCTCCACAAGAGAAGTCTCTGCTCAAATCTATGGAAGTTCAAACCTCCAGACACAACCTTGCACTATTGCATAACCACTGTGTTTGACATGTGGTGAAACTACCAGAAAAGTGTAGCAGTATGTGCTTTCAGTTAAAGTAGAGATTACTGCGGCTAGCGATCAATACTTTGGATTTGTTTTTCTGCAGGAGAACTTCTGTTGCCAGTGATGTTGGAGGTTTTTTGGTCAATTCAGCATGTTGAGTCGGCGGCGGAGCTCATCGGTGAGAGCAATCACTCTGATCGGCTGTTCAGCTTAAATGAATCAGTGCTCCAGAAGAGAAACGGACGCGAGGAAAGCAAGTCAACGAGTAAAGTCAAGAGGACACACACAGAAGGCTCTTCTCATTTTTCATCTTGATATCATCTCAGTGGGACTAGGTGGTGAATGAGAGTGGTGTGAAAATGGTCGGCAAACGCCGCTTTGTTTCATGTACAGATCATATCAACAGCTTGTATATCAGCAGTCTTCGGTCGTCGGCTGTAGTCTTTGCTGTGTGTTCCAGTGCAACTTGTCGGCGAAGACAAAGGCGACGTGAGACGGTGCAATAGTCGGCCTTCATCGCCGCTAATTCTTTGATGTCGGGTTGGTGTGTCTGGGCCTTTAATGCAGATCCATTCACAAGGTCATATGGTCAAGTTGCATCTCTTCCTTCCTCCTGCAATTCTTATCTTCCATTATTCGTTTTCCCTCCTCTTATTGTATTCTCTCATGAAGCAGGACTGAAGGGTTTAGTGAGGAATTTCCTTCTGTTTCAATGAGAAAAGCTGTGCAACAATGCTGCAACATTCACCATTAAGACTCACCACTGTCACTTCCCACATCGGCGTGACTGCGACTGAAAATGACCACACGCGTGTCGTGCACAAAGACTCACATCGCACACACGTCCTGATTCATCCATCACACCGCTCCTTCTACTAATCGTCCTCTCCCTGTTCTCCTCTCAGGCATAGAGATAGCTGCACCAGACCACCCTGGGCAGCAGGAGGAGGAACAGAAGAATGAAATGGTGCGGACGTGAAGACAGCGCGCTCCCTCCGGCAGGCCAATCCTAACAGATTGAGTGTCTGAGTAAATAAAGCGAGGCCGATGAGGAGGACTTGGGTGCTGGTCTTACCGGTTTCCTGTTTTCTGCTCTTTTTAATTAAGTTGCGTCATGAAAGACACTCGAAGAAACAGTGCCGCCTCCATCTCCTGTGTTTCCTTCCCATCAGTGGGATTACCTGAAGGAAACCTAGGATTCACACTTAAGTCTGTAATATAACAGGATGCGAAACCTGAGGCAGGGGTGCTACACGCCGTGACAGAAAAAATGAAAGAATGAGAGTAGAACAAAATGAAACTCCCCTGAATAGCCTTGAATTTTATATTATAGAATATTTCCCGATCCCACAATTGATAGTTGGGCTATTACGCCGAATGCTTTCAAATGGCAAATTCACTTTTTATTTTGATGAACTCTTTTGATGATTGCAAACCATTTCATCATCCTTAGTCATGCAGTACTCTTCTGTTCTTCTGAGTGTACTGTTACATTCCCTTCCTGTCTTACTGCACATTAACAAGAAGAAAAAAATGTGATGGAGGCGATGTGCCGCATATTCTACAGGCCGTAAAAAACATGTCAGAGCAAAGCCAGGTGCAGCATCTCTCAGAGACATATTGTCCTATTCATCCATCAGACTACAGTTCCTCTAGCCCAGAGGAACCTCTGAAACATCCAGCCTGACAAATCTGAATATCACTCATCCTTACTCATGTCCTTGAAATGACAACAGCTACCCTTCTGGTTTCGTCTCCTGATTTTTCTCTGTCACGAGGACCTCACATACAAAATGCCTGCACCCTGCCCCCGATGTGGTGTCATCACTGTCGCACACGTCCCGCAAGGATCGTCAAGATAAGGCCCCAAACACGCCCTGGTAGTGACCAATCAAATCGCTTGTTCTTGTTTGAAAGAGCTGTCTTTGCCTGGGGCCCAATTTGACACATGGGTAATTGAGGTTCCAGCTCAAGTCATTATCCTCTAAGGGAATAAAGGAGGAGGAAGGATTAGGAGGCAACTTTGGACGACCCAACCCCCCTTGAAACAAGAGACGGATGCCCACAAGGAAAGAGAGTGTCGTCTCTCAACAAGGGAAAAGTGAGAGGAAAGGCAAATACACCAAATTATAGTCAGCTGTAATATCAGTTAGTCTAGTGTTTGCTAATTAGCATGAGTGCTTTGAAATTGTAGCCACGGGTAAATAAAGGGTCCGGTAAAAAGTAAAAGTTGAAGAGGTGACACATTTCTCTAAGCCAGGGGTTTTCAACGTCTAATTACTGTTGTAGAAAGTGTCTGAAACCAAGCTTCAAAACCTCAGATATAAACCCTCTATATCACATCTCCAATAGAGACTCTATTTGATTTCTCCCTCCTTCTAGATTCCTCGTCTTTTCTCTGCTCTGATCTGATAAAATGACAGCGACACAGCTTCAAGTGATAAGACATTTTGGAGAGACAAGACAAACTCACTTGGTCTATCAAATAACCTTGAAGTAACAAGCCAAACAAACATAAAGTACAGCTCCTCTTTGTTTAAATTTGCTGCGCTGAGATGTTAATCACTCTTGTTCTAGCAATGTATTTGGGGCTCTTGAGTGACCTTTATAAAACTGTTGATGCTCCCTGTTTGATGCCAAACTGTGGATTCAGATACAACAAGGCCTATTTGAAATGTTTGTATTTTGCAGATTGGTGCTTTGAGGGAGGCAGCCAAGAGAGCAAGCGATGATTCAGCAGCCCCAGACGTCTTGTCTGTAATCACCACTTCACATCTTCTGCTTCCTCCTTTGCAACGCAATGCAGATCTCCTGAAATATCTGAGCGTTCAGTTTCGGGGTGCTGCTGCAGAAGACATGGGAATTACTTTAAAATCCTTTAAAAAAGATATGTGCATTTTATTATAACTTTCTGGATCTCTATCCATATTCCATTATTTTGAATGATTTTTGGAGGGAGCTCTTAATCTACGATTCTACGTAAAGCCTGTGATATGAGCAGTGAGGCGTGGATACGCTCTTATTCTCATCATCATCATCATCTCAGATGATCCCACTAAATGTAATCAGTGTTATAAGTTCAGGCTCGTACTGAGGTGTCCTCCAGAGGATCAGCCAAATCTCACATTAGCTAAACAATAGCCAGGAGCAGCGGCAGCCCGATAGTGGGATTCATCAGGGGACAGACATTTAAGACATTGTGCTCCTGTCTGACAAATCCTGCAGCTTTGTTTCTGCATGGGTTTTAAAGGGACTCTATGTAAGTTTTTACACATGGTTTTTAATCGTGTTTTATTGCCTATGTGTGACCTATCCTAAAAAATTAGACCTTCCGTGACTTTCTGGATTTCCTCTATCAGCCTGTAGACTGCTTTTAATGCTTCTAATTTTTTTCTGGGGAAGATCCAACGGATGTTACGTCACACACACTTGCGAGTGCCTTTATTCGCAGCTACAGCTCCACTACAGAGCCAACTGTGTGCAACCATAGCTAACGTTCGGTTAGAAATGGAGTCCGCTAACGCCAACAAACGACCAGCCACCACCACAACTCAGACTCCAACACAAAGTCCATGGAAGCACAAAAAAAACAAAGTTATATCTAGTGAAGCCGTCTTGCAAAACTGGAATGTGACCGAAGTCGGGGGAAATCTAGGATCAACATCGGCCGGGCCTTAGATTCATGGAGGGAGCTTTGTTTGGTTTTGAGAATCAAAATGGACCCCGAGTTGGCAAAATTTCTATTAGACAGGTAAGCTAACATTACTGCCAAGCATGTGAAATATATAGTGATATTGTGGTTTCAGCTGTCAATCAAGTTCAGTTTTGTCTGTGTCGCCTCACTGTTTTGACCGAATCTCAGTCGCGGCTATGTAGTGCGAGCCCAAGCGCGAGCAACAGAACGCTGACTGTCGTTGAATTAACGGCCACAGGTGTCACTGTTAACAAGCAATTTCTTATTCTTACATCTAGCCCCTTTAAGTAAACTTTTTAAAAACGTCACAAAGAAAGACTGTTTCTTTTACAGAGAGGCTTTCCAAAAATACATATATATATATATATATATATATACGCTGTAGCTGAATACAAAAGTCAAAAATCTATTACTATTGTGCATTGTTTTTGACTGTCAGCTAGCTGACATTATAACACAATTAACATCTACGAATAATTTTGATACTAACTATTGTTGATACAGAGACAGGTTGAATACCGGTATATTCAGACAGACAGCGTGAGAAAAATAATGTTTTTTGAACAATAAAACATGTAGACATATTCTAGTAGAAACCCAAGATACAAGTATGAACCTGAAAATGAGCATGATATGTCCCCTTTAAACATACCAAACAACAATATGCAGGACAGTAGACTGAAATCCGCAGTCACTCATTGAAACTACTGAACAATTTATCAAGCTGATCTTGCTTAGGAGACATCATTCAATGATTGACAAATACAGTATTATTGTTTGCTCAAGTGAGTTTCAACACCCTTGGGGATATTGAGGAAATAACATCATCATTTGGTCACAAAAACAGTTTCTATAATCCAATACAAACAACATGTTGTGCAGAAGAAGTTGACGCTTCCTTATTATTTGCATAAGTCTATATAATATGTCAGTATGTAAACAAATGTATGCAACGGCAGCTCTATTTCCACACTAGTTTTGCATGTGCAGCAATAACTGACAATTTGCTGCTAAGTGTGAAATGACAGAAAAAGCCGTATTCGTGGGCGCCTCAACTAATTTCACAGTTAATGTCACACTACAAATTTGGAGTAGGGGGGCCGATTCTTTGCACAGAGTCTATTACTACCTGTAGAATCAATGCCTTGATGCCAGAGAAAGTACACCTTCACATCATAACAACTTCCACTATTATGAACCCCCCGAGGGGACAGATATTTTCAATACCCTCAGAGTGAGGAAATCCTCCAGATTCTAGGAGCATTCAGATAAAATGACCTATCGACCATTCCTGATATCAATCTCCCTGAACCCCTGTAGGATAAACTCGAATGCACCATAAAAAAGACCATCCACCCATCATCAACCTTGGGCAGTTATGAAAGGCACTCATTTCTGCATGGTCAGCTTTAACACTGGAACACCTCTGTTGAGTCACGATGCGTGGGAGCTGTTATCAGGGCCAGAGGAGGTCAAACACAGTACTGAACTGCTTTTTCTATTTTTATGGTTGGTGAGTGGAGGAGGATGACTTTGAAATTGGAAGGAGCATTTCAGTGCCTGTGGTTATTTGAAATCACTTTTTATGCCCTAGAATGAATCACTTTAGCAGACGCAGGTTTGGAGATGCAAGTGGACCAAGATTACACCTTGAGTTTGCTGTTTTTAACCCAGGAATCTTCTGTCTTTTTAGAAACAAGATTGTGTTTTTTTCAATCTCCCCTTTAAACTAAAGATGCCAAATTTAGTTGACCTAAACACAAAGGAGTTGAATCTCTGATTGAAATTAGAGGTAGACGATAGGACGTTTTACAAACTGTCAGCGTTATCGGCGGAACTGGGCTCTGATAGTTACCGATGGCTGCACAGCCTCCACCAGTCACACAGGGACGTACATCACCGTTTTTCATTTAGGCTTCATACACAAAGTCAAGGTAGAGGGGGAGAAAAAAAGTTATCTCTCGAATATATAAAGCAAATTATCAGCTCTTCTTCTCCGATACAAGACAGGCAGCCAAGGAAGAAAAGAAATCATTCATTACTTTAAGTTAGTTACAAATTTGGCATTCTCTCTTCCAAATAATTCAGCCATGTAACCATCCATTCATGAAATCAAGTCGCACACTTTAGGATCCTCTTTACCCCCGGGAATATGCACAAACATTCATGGTTTGTAAGAGTAGCTTTTAACAATATACGTGACGCGCAACAGAAGTAATCCTGGCCATCCTGGTCATACTGTAAGCCAAAGAACAGCAAATAAATAGAACATACTCCAAAGATGTAATACACCAAATCACACTTCAGGATATTCTCTTACGAATTATTACATTTTGAGTGACTGATTTATTACAAATGGCGTGTGCAAAAGTAGTCGACTACGCTGCTGCAGAAGTAAAGAAGATATCGGCAGATGAATTGGTTATCGGCTTTTTCCTGCTCTAAACTATCATTATTATATAACGACCTTTAAAAATCCATTATCCGTCGACTCCTAATGTAAAATCAAAGAATCACCTCCTTCTCTAGGATGTTCTCTTTTTCACTCAATCAGAGAAGCTTTCGCTCTCAGTCGACAGGATTGACCTAAGCCAATCATGCCTGTCCCTTATTACGCATCCCCTGTACACTCTTGAGCTGATGAGGAGCACACTGGGCCATATTGGCTCAAATCTATTATATGAGGTCATGTATGAGAAGGTGAATTGATATGATGACATCAAGACGGACTGATAACCGCGTCATCTTCATTGATTTTAATTTCCCGACGGACGTTAACAGTGTTACATCATTGATGTCTTTCCTTATTTTTGGATTACTTTAAACCACTTTTTTCTTCTTGTAGATCTCTGAAAATAAAAGTTTGACCTTTAATCTGCTGCAAAGGTTAAGGACTCTACAGAGTGCAGGGAAGATAGAGTGAGAGATAGAGAGAGCAATAGAGTCATCCTTACATTCTTGATAAAATCCTGCCCCTCCTTCCCTAGTTAGTTGTGCTGGCTGTCAGTTCCCTCCACCCAGCAGCCAGGCTGGAGCCGGCCTTGCAGCTGTCCACAGTCCAGACTTACATAACAAGGCTGCATCACAAACCCCCCTCTAGCCACTCTGCAGCCTCTCCACCATGACACTGTCACCCCGCTGAGGAAATGGCAAGAGGACAAAGTTGCATGCCCGCTTAAGGGACACACACACACACACAAACTCCTCTCTTCTAAGAGTTGCTTGTTGAGGGCCAACTTAATGAGGTAATGCAGTGCGGTAATTGCTCATTTGCTTCCCTATTCCCATGGACCCGTGGCCCCTTCACCTTTTAAACCTCCACTCACACACACACAGAAGAGTGCTGCTCAAGTGTGGGTGGCTGTGCTGAAGCTATACATGAAGCAATTCTACAGAATGGCTGACCCAGTTTCCCACCATGCTCTGCTTTAACAGTGCGTACCATTTTGTGAGTATAATGTGCAATGTATTTTTCTAGAGGTGTCCTCAGGCAAATCAAACCCTGCTTAGACACACCTGCTGAACATGACAAGATCAAATGGTACAAGACATATTTCAGGCTCTGTGACAGGAGTGTTTCACCTTGAATATATGCATGTTGAATGCTCAAACCTGTTCTACAAGGCCAGCATGTGATCAACACAAGACTAAAGTAAGTCCAAGGACATTTGCTAACAAGATGAAGGACTTTCCTTGAAACTGCCCCCAAGAAGGAAAAGACACTGGTGACGTGTTCGGAAACTGTTAATCTATTAAAAGTCAAAAAGCAGCAGTTTAATAATAGTTGAATATCTGAAAAAAATGTTTGAAGTGTCTCAAGTGCAGCTGAAACACAAAAGAAGGGAATTCCACAAGCTGTGCACAATTTACCGGCCTAAAATTCAGCCTTTCACGTCAGGAGAAGAGCCTCGGAAATGTGAGGGCACTTCTCTGAGAGAGCATAATGGATCACTACTGTGGTCATTAAATGCAACTGTAGAGAGTCACGCTCAGGTGACAAGAGTCCACCAACATTTCATGTCAGAAAACACTCAAATACCTACAGTATGCTAATTCTTCTCAATTCCAAATACATCACACATATGGTTTCCTTCCAGTGTAGTGAGATCAGGGTTATGGAAGCTACACAATGACAGTTGATGGGTTTGTGTATCGCCACTGATGATGGTCAGCTGTTGGACAGTTTGGGGCCATCGGTGAGCGTCTGTCGGCCTAGTTTTTGTGGTGTGTCCCGCACCGTCAGCTCTATAGTCTGCCTGTGTCTGTGTTTTTTTGGCCGATTTAGCATGTTGAATCTGTGGCGGCGCTCGTCGATGAGAAATCACTCTGATTGGCTGTTCAGCTTAAACAAATCAGCCAAGGCACAGGCGACGTGAGACGTCACAACAGTAGACCTTCATCGGCGCTAGTTTTTTGATGTCGAGTTGGTTTGTCTGGGTCCTTAGAGCCGTCTCTGGTTATTTTAGGAGACAATACATGAGAATTTGCTGTATTTTATCACACTGTGCTAGCGAAGCTCAGCAGGATCACTTCCTAACATCGTATGAACATGATATTCAAAGAATCAGTCTTTGAAGGTTTGTAATCAATCATATTTAGACGGCACAATCCCCTCAAGCTTTCCTGTCATGTTTTGCTCGTGAGCTTCACACACAGGTGGACTGGTTGTTGTGGAGAGCGAGGAGGGATTTCGAAACAAGTTTTTTTTTTATGGACAACAAATATTTTCGTTGTAAATACCAAGGAAAAGGCTCAGCATGAAAGAGCAAAGAACTCCACCTTTATTTGCGTTGACAACACTCAACTAACGTCAGGGTCTGCGTCCATACAAACATGCATGGTGTCTGTGTGAGGGTGTTTGCCCACATCCAAAGGGATTCCAATAACGGGGGTAGCAAAGAATTAGAAAGTGTTTTGTGTCAGTTGCCAAGCAAACTAGGTCTGATATGACAGAATGCAGCTCTCCAGTGTGTCCCGCCTACGCAATACTTGTATCTCCACCAAGGACCCCATGATGCAGCCTGACATGCTGACAGATTGTGTTGTAAAAACAATGCATTCTTGCACACTAAAAAAACATAACATGTGGGTAATAATATATGAGTCATATGAGGAAACTTGCCATCTTGCCTGTGTCAGTGTGTGGACTCAAATAGCTGGATGGGATATCTGTGACAATGGGGCCGATCTATTCAATTAAATTCTATGTTTACATAATATATACATTATACTGTAATTTTAATTACTGTTTAAGTTTTGACCAATTGCATTAAAAAGGTTTACACTTGAACGCCTGATGTTGCCTTACACATAAAAGAATGATCCCAGTCACTTCCACACAGTGAGGCATACAGCTTACTAACTGGTATCACATCGGTACTCAGTATCGGCCGATACCCAAAGCCCAGATATTGAATCAGTATCGGGACTGAAAAAGTCGGATCGGTGCATCCCTGGTGTGTGGAAGACCAGTTAATTAACCTCCAGTAATGGTAGCACTAATTATGGCTGGGCAACCATTAAAAATATCAACATCATCATCATCATCACCATCCATTGCTGAAAGAGCTATATGGTGAGAAATGGCCCACAAGTTGGGTTTTCTGGTATAGTGGGGAAAAAGTTTCAAGGCGCACCAAATTCTGTGCACCATCTGTTTCGCCAAAACCTGCAATTACTTCTACATTGTCAAGTGTTAAAAAAAAATGTAACCCTGGGTGTACTGCTACTCTACTAAAAACTGTACCATTCTTGTAATACATATATATATAGTAATATTTAAATCTGAACATAAAAATATCAGAAATACACTACACATCTCTGTAATGATGGTATTGGTGTGTTACTGTACTGTACTGTACTGTACTGGAGTGTAAGTGTACACACTAAAAAACAATGTCAATTTTAACCCAATTTCAGTCAATCGTGGTATCCAGTACTGGATCAAACTAGCACCGACCCAGTACTGTGTAAAGTTTACCCAGTACCAATGGGTATAAAAACCACTGTGTCAACAATAATCCCAAAACACGGGGTTATTTTGACCCAGTTTTAGTGTTACATGTTATTATTAACATTGGGTTAATCAGCCATACCTATGTCGTTATTTTGACCCAGTAACAATGTAATATTTACATTTTTGTTGGGTCAAAAATTAGACCAAACGGGGTGGTTACTTTTACCCAGTATGATGTTGTTTTTAAAACTTTTTATTTGGGTCGTAGATCAAACCAAAAAGGGTGGTTATACAGCAAACAGTATATGCTATATTGTAGCAACAATAAGGTCACTGCAGCTGTAGAAGAAATAATGCAAATTCTCAGGCTCCTTTGGCTTCTGTTTGAACTGATATTAAAGATACAACCTGCATGTCTGAGGAGTTTTGGATCTCTGTAAATATATCAGTTTATCAAGATGATTATAGCACAGCTGACTTCATGTCAAAGTGTCTGTTTATTTCACACACAACATGCAGGGGCATCCACATGTGTAGGACATAAAATACAGCAGATGTTCTGTGAAGATTTTGTTATTCTTGATGAGTGTATTATATGTCTGTTGTTGCTATATAAGTGGGGGCATAAAGTCTAATTCGGGGTAATAATCCCCTTATGCATTCTATGTGCTAAACTTCTAGTTGCTATAATATATTTCTCATTTTTTTCTGGGGTACCTATAGTGGAACTCAATGACCTCTGGAAGTGTCTTACCACACATTTGTATTCTTATTTTGTTACGCATTTTGTTACTTATTGTTGCTAAAATACAGCAAGGAGTATATGCTGTATTTTAGCAACAATCAGGATCAAACAGGATCTCTGTAAATATATTAGTTTATCAAGATGATTATAGCACAGCTGACTTCATGTCAAAATGTCTGTTTATTTCTCACACAACATGCAGAGACATGTGTAGGACATAAAACACAGCAGATGTTCTGTGAAGATTTTAGCATTTGTTATTCTTGTTGAGTGTATTATATATTTCTATTGTTGCTATAAATCTAATTGGGGGTAATAATCCCCGTATGCATTCTCTCCTTGAGCTAAACTTCTAGATGCTATAATATATTTCTAATTTTTCTGGGGGTACCCAGTGGAACTCAATGACCCCTGGAAGTGTCTCACCCCACATTTGTATTCTCATTTTGTTACAGCACAGCCACTTAGCAAACACCCCCTTGTGTCACCTTGACAATCATTGACAAGGAGAATTAAGTGTCTAAATAAATCAAACCAACCTTCATGATGCCACAAGGTGTGTTTCCAGCTCCTACTGGACTTCTCTCGGCTGAATTATCTCGGCTGCCACTCCCGATCCTCGGACTACTGCTGTGGTGCTCCCTGCTGTACCGTCCATTGGTGTAAACTCCTTCGGCTCCGTAGCCCTGGGCAGCAGCGGCCGACACCTCCAGGTAC
>CAKALG010007059.1:0-17654 GCA_916700815.1 Helicolenus hilgendorfi
AATAAAATTGAACACTGCTTATAATAGGCCTACATTAGTCTGCATAAGAATATAATTTTCACGTGTGTGTGTATATAAAATATCATAAATTGAATATATATTAAAACGTTAGGTGCACCTGTGCAACCAATATAAAAAGTTTGTCTTAAGTTGAAGTAGTTTTCTTATTTTGCCCATTAACTTACATTTTGAAAAGCATTGCTATTTTATGACTGCATCTGCCAGTGGGCCATCATGATAACAGTAGGCATAATAATATGTTAATTAATTCCACCACAGGAGAGACTTGATGTTCTCTGCAATTAGGTGGACAAAAAAATGCGTGCGTATATTGGCATTGGCAATCGGACAGTTGTTGAGTTGGAAAATATCGGATATCAGCAAAAATCCAATATCGCGCATTCCTACTAGATATATATGAATGAATCAGTGTCTAATTATTAGTTTGTAGATGTGAATCAGCATACTAATCACTTTCTCAAAAAATATAATAATGATGATTTCTGATTTATTCACTGTTAGAGAGACACCAACAAAACACAACAAAAAAACCTTCCTGGTTAACTCTGAATCAGCTGCTAAATGGCACAAAGCCAATAACTAATACTACTAATATTACTTGCATATTATGTATTAATTAGTTTTCTTTTTTCCTTCTTTTGTGCCCTTTTTTGAGTCTTCCTTTTTTTTCTCTCCTGTTTCCTGTTTCGTTCCAGCCAAAGAAAGCATACTTCTCAAATAAATCTTCATATTCACACCACATTTACATTAATATTCACATCCATATGTCATATTCTCATCCGCGTGTCACCTGAGCTTACTTGGACCCCCAGACATTACCTGAAAAGGGGAATAGGAGAGGTACGCACAGAATTGAATGAAGGTTGGAGGATGATAGGATGGATGGATGGATGGATGGATGTGCAGAGGGTTGGGTAGGACAAAGAGATCATGGACGATGGAGAGGGAAGGGAAAGTGGATTGAGAAACCTGAGACAAACAGAAGATAGGCTTAGCAAGAAGGTTTGAGAGGTTACTCATAGTGCATATTATAACATAATAATTCAAAATAAAAACATCCACCATCTTAATTATTCAAAACTCTGTGCGTGAACAAATGCGTGAATGGGTTGCTCGCAGTGCCGAACATAAAACGTATCAGTCTCCCTGTTCTGATTACAGACCCTTTTAAATAACATAAACATTAAATATAAACTAAGCTATGGTGCATTTGGTTTCGACTGGGTCTATCAAGTTTTTATAGACAGTATTTTATCTTCACTTTAGTTGGAATGGGAAATTAATGGCTCCAGATACAGTGTGATGCAACAAATCCGCTGCCTTGAAATCATTCACTCCAAAGTTCAGCTACATCACAGAAGCCTATACTTTGATTTAAAGTGATACAGTACTCTTAAGATCTTTGTTTTTGGTATCCAATACTTTCCTTTTGTTGACTTGAAAGGTGGGTGGAAGTGGTAAATGTATAGTTTCCTCTTGCAGAGAACTGTGGTTTGTGGCGAAAGGTATCACAAAACCGTCCTCCAGGGTAATTCACTTTTCTACAGCGCTGAAATAAATCTGGAATAATAACATTGCATGGTTAACTGTGGGAATAGTAGGGCTGTAAATTCACGGTATGGTACGTACCTCGGTTTTGGGGTCATGCTTTGTTTGCATTTTTGGTACATCAGGCAAAACAAAAGTAATGCAGAAGATGACATGTAATATTAACATTATTAACATTACTGTAAAAATAATGTTAAATTACACCACTTAAACATGGCATATGGTCATAAAAAAAGCCAATATCTCAGAGATGCTTGATTGTTATTACAAAGACTTCAACCTGCAGACATAAAGTAAAACAGTAAAAATGATGCACAACTGAAGAAACATTATAGCGGGGGTCACGCCCTGTTAGGGATTTTGAGGGTAGAATTATTGCCATGTTCTAGTGAAGTCACAACTCAAAGTATGATGACATTTCAGTTATAGATTATACATTACCAGAATTATATCTGGTGTCAAATTATGAGATGTTTAACCCAACACATTCAGAATTAAACTGGCACAAATAATCAGTTATATATTAACTCATGCTAATATAAAAAGTACCATTTGAAACACACGCACACACACAGAGAGACCATACCAGTTTCTGCTCTGCTGTCCAGTTCTGTAGGCAGTGGATAGTACAGTTTGGTGAGAATCTGTGCTGATTGGCAGCTCCTATTTATTTGGACTTCTATATCTTGCCATCATGAGGTCTCTGGGCTCTCGCCCGTGGAGTGTTCTGGACGAGGAGGTAGAGCAGCTCCAAGGGCACCTTGGCTCAATGCCACACTTCTTAACTTCTGAAACTGTACAGGAAAGCACATAAGCCCACACACACACACACTCACACTGCCCACACTTCACTTATGGCTTGGGCAGTCTCTCCTAATGAATATTATTTTAACAGAAAGTTTAGGAAGCAAGTATATTAATGCCTGAGGAAAATAAAATCTTGACATTTGCGATATAGGCCTACTCTAATGATGGTATTTGTTTACTTTTGCTTTATTGTGGGCAGTGTTGAAGTGCAGCTCCATGAAATGAAAGCCTGCGCTCCCCTCTTAATTTTGCCTCTTGGTTCAGAAATTTCTTCCATTGTTTATTGGAAAAAGGAAGTGTATACTCTGAAAGCTTCAGTAGGCAACCATTTTTTTTAAATCTTTGGGCAAAAATTCCATAATAACTCATATTGTAATTTATTTATCAATATTTACCTCCGCCAAGGCCAAAGGCCTATGAAGGGGGTTATGTTTTCACCGGCGTTGGTTTGTTGGTTGGTTTGTTGGTTTGTTGGTTTGTTGGTTTGTTGGTTTGTTTGTTGGTTTGTTGGTTTGTCCATTTGGATGATTACTCCAAAAGTCCATGATGGATTTGAATGGGTGAAAACAATACTAGTATTGTTTGCATCTATACTAGTATTGTTTTCAATACTCAGTCTGTGTGTTGTCACCGTGACAGCGTCGCAACCATATAGATGCAGTCACAAAACTTTACAGGTGTGTAGTTGAGATCAAAGTGAAGACAGAGTTTGAAGATGGGTGTGGTCCGAGCAACGGCGCCAGAAGTAAGGGGGTAGGATGTGGAGAAGGAGCCATTGGCTGCCCCAATTTATGCCCCTGGCCCGTTTTGGCATCGCAGCTGGTGTGATCCCATCGCAGGATGGTCTCTAGTTAAGCACTATTACTCCATTACTCCACTGACACTCCAATCTATTGTGACTTACATTGCGAGCTACTGCCCATCCAGACAGTCAGTTGTTATTAGCCCAAAGATTAGTCCAAAGCACAGTCAGTAATGGGATATTAGTGTCAGTATTACAGCATGCCCTATTTAATGTTTGGAGGGAAAAGTGAGTGACATGACTGACTTGAAGCTTAGCTGTCAGGCTGTTAAAGGGCAGAGGGCAGAGCAGCTGCAGACACCTCCAGCTGTCTGGAAGCTTGGAGCGGCCAAAGGCTGAGGACACAAATGCTCGGCACAGTACAGAGGAAATCAGCACATTTCATCAGAAAGAAGGCAGCAGCTGAATGGCCTTTGATAAAAGCTGTTATTGAGCCATCATTGATTTTCAAGAACTGGTGGCAATGGTGCAAACTGATTGCATGCATTCACTATGTACATCTCATTTCCTGCTCTTTATTTCCAACAAAATGTCACATTTCCAAGATTTTGATAGCAAGACAAAGGTTTTTTTTTTGTAAAGCTAGATTTTTGTGCTAAATGCACCCATCTGAGTCACTAAGTAGGGCTGCAGGAAAGAAGAGCATTCTATCTTAGGATTCAGATGCTGCAGATCTGCAGTATTTACCCCAGTATTAATAACTAGGGGTGGGGAAAAATGTATTCATGTAAGAATTGTGATTATTATTTTTTAAGATTCTAAATTGATTCACAACTTCCAAAAATCCAAATATTTTTTTCTACAAAAGAACCTAGATGGCTACTGATGGACAGTAATCCTACACAGTAGGGCTGTCATCAAATATTCTACATTTGAATTGGAAAAAAAAGGCATTTGAATATGAAAATTAATACTGTATTAGTTTGTGAAATAAAAAAAACAGCAGCACTATCGCGGCTGACTGTCTAGTGCACTGAATGCATCACATGACGGGAGTCACACGTCACTTTTAATGATTGGAAATTAAATGTAACGTTAGTTCAAGCTGAACGAATACATATATATATAAAGCATACTACATAGCCAAAAGCAAGTAGGAAACTTTCAGGTGAATTCCTGGCAATCTCCCTCCCGCTAGCTTCCACCTTATTTAGTTTTCTCTGGTGAAATGAGGAGGTGTCATATAGATAACTTCTCATTTCAACTTGACAAATCAGCCGTTCCTGCAATCATTGCGGCACTTTCAAAGTGAGCAACAGACAGTCCAACAAAAGTTCAGCTCAAAAACGGTGCACTGTGCAGTTCCACTTCGCTTGCAGCAAGTTCGAACACGATGTCAGGGACATAATGTGTGTGATTTGTTGAAAAATCACACAATAGCAGTGCCTTGTTTTGTCAGTGCAACAGTCCAATAAACAAAGGTATTTGGTTTAAATTATATAAAACACGAAAAAGGAGCAAATCATTACATTTGAAAAGCTCGAACTTGATTATCTTTGTCTTATTTGCATGATAAAATTGTTTCCAATTAATTTTGTGTTGATTTAAATGTGGTTGCAATGTAGATTTTGTATTCTGCCCCGAATAATTATCTGCCAACCAATTAAAAATAGAAATAACAAATACCATCCACCCCACCCAAAAAAAATATGCAAAATTCGAGAAGCAAAAATCATCAGGAAAGAAGGCATCCTGCTCATTTGAACCAATCCAAGGAGTATGAAAAATATATAAATAATATATAAATATCATCCTCAAAGATTGCAGCTTCAAAACCTGTGTATCTTTCAGTTACAAGAAAGAGACTGATTGAAATAATCCTTTGTGTGTTGGTAGAAAGAGTTTCTTCTGAAAAAAATATAAGGGAGGAAGTCATAAAAGCACATTCACCACCACCGTTCCCTTATCTTACGCCTGCTGCTCAACTTCACACAAAACTAACTGGGGAGCAATGAGGGGCATCCTCACACAAGAAGACAAGATATGACACTTTATTTAATTAAAATGGTCAAATATTTTAACGGGGACATTTAATGCAGATTTTGAGAAAAGCTTTAATTAAATTTGCAATCTTATATTATTAAAATAACACATCTTGAAGTTTGAATAATTTGTTTTACGTCAGATTCAACACGTGAAAACTCAGCTGCAACCTAGATGTATTTAAATTATTACAGACAATAATAAAGAACTATTTTCTGGTATTAGCCTGGTTATTATTACTGTAATTTCTAAACGCAGATTAAATTTTGCTGTTGATTGATTGTGAAAGGAGAGTATCCTCTTGTAAGGAATGGGTCCATGCCACAGTTGCTCAGTTCAGCTCATAGTGCATTATTTTCATGATGTTGTGTTCACCTCAACAGAGGCTTTTTTTCATTTAAACCAGCCTAGTTTTAAATTCCAGAGCATGCTTTGAAAAGGAGATGACAGAATTACCCTAACACTTTAGTTCTTGCTGTGGATTACACAAGGGGATATATAGCACTTTACAGAATGTGGAGAGCATGCAGATTTTTTTTCCCTACAAATGATAATCATATTTGATTAACCTGGCATGGAATTCAGTAAAAGTTACTCCAATTTATGTGATATTCACTTAACCCTTGAACCCAGATTTATTTCTGAAACTAGTGCAGTGCCACTTCCAAGTGCGTGCTCGTTCGGAACGGGCTGATTGCTCGGCCCCAAGAAAGTGCTGCTTGCAGCAGTGTCGAGAACCGCTCTGTGCCTGTTGACTCCAGGGAAGTGAAGAAGAGTTTGGTTGTAAAGTTAGTATATTCAACATCCAGCAACAAAACTGCCCGTTGCCGACGACATACTCGTCTCAGTCTGCAGAGCCCTGAAGCCCCACCGTTCACTTGTTTATTTCAAAGTTTATTAATATTCAACGTGTCGCGGGTCTAAATTACACAAAATTCGACAAAGCACTCCATGGGGTCCCCAGCAATACACCCGCCAAATGGGAAGTAGATCGGTTGAGTGGTTCTCAAGATATGCGAAGGACATACGGAAAGACAGAGATTCCTCACTTTATAGTTAGATTATGGCCATTTCCCCCCTAAATGGGTTAGAAAGAACATTTTCACGCTGTATAATACAGTAGGGGTGGAAAAAAAAATCGATTCACCTATGTATCGTGAATTGTTTTTTGTACGATTTTGAAATAGATTTTTTTAATGCCAGAATGTCGATATATTTGCTTCATTTGAGTGGAGGTATAAGGAAGTTACAGCTTTTATTGTTGTAGTCTGAGTAATGTGACCTCATATCCGTTCCGTATCCGTCCTAACCAAAACAAACTGCAGCGAGCTGAAACGACCAAACAGAAAACGGCAGCGGTTCTGCACAGATACGACCTGAACCCTCACATATAAAATCCAAAGTGGTAAACACTACACATACAGTAAAGTACGGAAACACTTTGGGTTTCACACATTTCCAGGAAAAGCAGAGCTAGACATGCTGGCTAAAGGTGCATGCTAACTCTGTCATGGACAGGAAATGTTATTGTATTGCAGTAATGTGTCAAGCCAACCGTCAACTGACCATTATACCAATAGATGATATATGGCATATAAACAGCGCATTATAAACCATTTGTTTAATTGTTTCTACACATTTTTACAAAAATCTTTGAGAGATTTAAAATCGTGCAAAAAAAGGTTAAAAACTGAAATCATTAAAACTAGAATACAATGACAACTAGGTTGTAATTTGTTATCAAGTGCTGTTTTACAGAAATAAAGTTGTTTTCAAATGCAAGAATAAACATTTTACATATTAAGTCAAGTCTTTATGTGCTTGCAACTACATTATAAGGTAATACAACACGTCTTAATTGTTTATATACTGCTTATAAATGCTAAACTAAAATGTTACCAATTGTACTCCTCCTTCACAGGCAAGTCTAATTTGTTTCTAGCATCTGTGACGAAGCATCTGCTGCTTACCAAGGACACAATTAGCTATCCATCAATCAACTCTCTCTCTCTCTTGTAGCTAACTCAGATGATTCTCTGCCAAAAAG
The DNA here is from genome assembly GCA_916700815.1 of Helicolenus hilgendorfi. NCBI lineage: Eukaryota > Metazoa > Chordata > Actinopteri > Perciformes > Sebastidae > Helicolenus > Helicolenus hilgendorfi. The sequence goes on from CAKALG010007059.1 coordinate 7,209, forward strand.
CATGGGCATTAACAAGCAACTGTTGGCCGTCACGTCCGAGGCCAAGCTGTGCTTTGGCTTTACAGTGAGGAAAATACGATGCTGAGAAATTATATTGAGGGTTCTCTTGTCTGAAATTGTCGATCAAGACACACAACCAAATGAACTGTGTTGTCTACAGTCTGTTATCCTAAAGAGGGATACTACTGAATGCCAGCATTCATGTTAGTATTGAGCTCTGCTGGTGAACATGCTACACCGCCTTCTGCTGTCTAAACCAATTCTCCAAACAAAGGATGGACTCAAATAGATAGAAAACTGATTTGACTCTTGGTGATTATGTTGTTAACAAGTAGTGTTTTTTTAGATGTTCAGAGCTTTGCTCCTGGTTAATAACTCACAGCCATGCTATTAAATATACCAAAAAATAGGACAAACACTGTGAACCTCAAAATGTCAGAGCTGCAGTCGGTGTCAGTGTTGCCTCAAGTCGTAAATCAATATCACAGTTACTGAGTTTTGGTTCTGTGTGTTCTTGCTTTACAAATAACAAGTTTGATTACAAATAATTCAACATTCCCAAACCATGGAAATAAACATTTATTTACTTATCTTTAACCGTTTATCCTCGCGGGAGGGGGGGGCTGGAGCCGATCCCGGCTGACATTGGGCAAAGGGCTTTTAAACATTTTGCGATATGTAAAGAGTATTGCGATAAGATATATTGTGATGTATAGCGATGTATTACCTTTTTTTCAACTGCAAATTATGCCGTTTGTCAACATCTGTTTTTATCTAAAAAGATACAGTTTTCACTCTGTCCCTCTCAGAGTTCTCATTCACATATCTTGAGGTCAGAGGTCAAGGGACCCCTTTGAAAATGGCCATGCCAATTTTTCTTTGCCAAAATTTGCCGTAACTTTTTGGAGCATTATTTAGCATTCCTACCGACAATCTAACATGACATGGTACCAATCAATTCCTAGGCTTTCTAGTTTCATATTGCATATCTTTACTCTAGCTTTAAGACCAAGCCCGCTACAACCTCTGAAAGACAGAATAACGTCCGTCGGATTGTTAAGAGGTATATAGTTTAGATAATAAAAGATCGATACTTGACGTCCGTGTATCGATCAAATATTTCCACGCAAAATATTACGATACAAAGCTGTATCGATATCTTACCCCCACCTCTACTGTGGAGTAGGTTCATACTGTATGTGTAGACAAGAAGTTGAGACATCAGACATATAGAATAAGACTGAGGGCAGAGATAAAAGCAGGGTAAAACTAATGGTAGAGGAAATCCCATGTTTTAGCCTGTCAGCAGCTCTCCACATCGTCAGGAGTTTGACTGCTGCTGTGAGCTCCCAGTGATGACAGAGCGAGGTCACATCCTTCTGTCCATCACTTCCTTTTGGCTGGAGCGCGACATTCCTCCTCTATCACCATCAGGCAATCCGACGCACCACTAATGAGCTCTCCAACCAATTATGATCCTCTAGAGACAAAACCAGTCGCCTTATTTGCACCTGCTACCATGTACATACAATAAATAGCTGTGGAGCACATTCTTGCTTGAATGCATAACATTGCTCTGGGGACAGAAAGATGGATTTGCTATGACTGGGTATTATTCCTCTGGTATATCCCCTTCAAATAAGAGCGTCCCTCGGTGCAGCTCTCCCTACTGGGACAATCTGCAGCATGACGAAGTGCAATTATGTGCCGCATAATAGCCAGTTCTAACCCTAACCCTGTTTAAGACACGAAGGGCAAAGTAAAACCCTGCGGGACACGCTCTGAATGTGGAGAATTGGGAAGGAGAGTATGTGTGACACATTGACTGAAAAAGCCAGCGACAATAGACTAATAATGGAAGGTCACGCCTCTGCCTGACATCACCACAAAGAGGCAGCTCATTCAGGATTTCTGGCTCAGCTTGTGATGAGATGCACACAGGCATTAGGATGTGCTACGACTGTCTCCCAGTTACACTTCAACATTCAGAACACAAGTGCTGTTCCACAGGCTTCAGGTTGATAAAACAGACATGTTGGCAGAACATTTAGGTGCGTTTTGAGAAATGTATCACATCAGAGTCGAGGGGTTGGGGGATCTGTTATAAAAAGAAAACATGATTTTTTGTTTTTATTAGGTTTTGTCCTTGTGTTGTTGTTTTTTGGGGGCGGGGGTTCCCAACGCCATATGCTTGGAAATTTCCCCTTGGACTCAACTATTGTCAGAGGACAGCCTCATTTATTTCCTGCAGACAAGACAATGCCAAATATGTTGACAGTATGACAAACCTTCCCATTGCTGCTGTCAAATGAAAAGCATGTATTTCAGCTTTCCCAGGAAATAAGAAAACAGTCAAACATTTTTTCATAATCAAATGAATTTTGACATTTTTATTCTGGCAGTTAACCCATAAACCACACCATGAACCCATAAATGGTATCCTCCAATTTATCTTTAAATACTAAATCACCAAACATTAAGACGCATGCTTTTTGCCGTTTGCCATGTTCCCTCCACTCCCTCCCTTCATTTTTTTTCCTCTTCTCTTTTTTATATCTTTCTTTTTACACCACTGCAAATTATTTCCATCGCTTCTACTTAAGTGACATTTACAAATGAGGGTAAAATCAGGAAGGCAGTGGATCTCAAATTGGAAAAGGCATTGAACTGAAGATAATGCCACAGGCTCCATAATATCACACCAAATGATATGAAATGTCAAATGATGGGAAATTGTTGCAGAGCTGAATTTTATGCTCTCACCCTCATCAATGCAGCTTTTTTTTTTATAGTAACCCTCTACTTAGGCTCATAAAAAAAGTAAAAATCTGATTAGATTATTTTTATGAAGATGGTGCCGAACATCATATTCAGCTGAAAAAATATGTATATTTTTAAAATAAGTAAAAGTAGAAGGACTAATTAGAATAAATAAAAGGTCAGTTTATGCAAAGCTTCATTTAAGAAGTATTAGGACAATTTGGCATAATGAATTGAATGCTCCTTAGTACACATTTTATTTATTATTATAGATTATTTCCTCCGCTCCAGGCCAAAAACAAAGAACATCTATCTGGTGCAGAGGGGAAACACATGCTGGTTTTATTTCACCTACTTACTGCATGCTGCTTTACATGCAGCTCATACACTAGATGTTGAGAATTTTCTTCACAACAGCTGCTGGATGCACCATCCTTCTCCAGTGACATCCAATCTGAAACAATGTTTTCCCTATGAATGGCCAATTTCTCAATTACCATTACCCACATTTCGATGATGATGGTTGTTTTTTCTCCTAACGGAGTCTCTCAGTTGCTGTTATTCTCAGTCTGCTTTCAAGGGGCTGGAAATGCAGTTAATTTAGGTTAATTTGTGAAACGGAGAACAGAACGAAGGGCCTGGGTCGTTGTTTAATGCAAGCGGTCAATTACGCTGGTTCTAATGAGATCAAACTGATGAAGGCCATCAAGAGTGACATAAAGCCTTATCGGTCACAGATTAATAGAGTCAGTTTGAACATTTGGGATGTTTGAATGAAATGAAGTTCAATCTCCCGTGTCTCTTCCAACAATCTTGAGGTCAGTCTCTTGACCCTCAAAATCATATTACCACAGTTCTGGAATAATGATCCATATTCAATAAAGCTTTGAAACACAGGGTTGTAAACATCGTATGGACGTGCGTTATATCTGATTAAAGGACCTGACCTTGCGGCCTTTGTGATATGTGTCATGGGATGAGCAGAAAATCCCACCCTGCTCATGTATTCTTCACCTCCCTCCTGAACCCATGCCCCTTGTTCCATTACATTTGATTTGGAAACCCAGTCACGGTCCAGCGACTCCCATTTTCTCACAGGATTATCGACAGGGAGCCTCCATTTGTTCTAATCCATCTCTTTGTCATTCAAGAGCCGGTGCTGATCCCATAATTATATTTCTATCTTCCAGTCAGATCTGGCTGAATGATTTGTATCTAAAATACTGAGAATCTATACCAACTCTGAAAAAAACTACAATCTAATAGAGTGTATTTTGATACCTACCATGTAAACTGTTTTTTTCTTTTTTACTCTCTACTGATATGGAGTCAAAGGCATCTGAGTCACTCCATGTCTTCCTCGCCAGATGTGCAACACCCACAACTCTGGAGGAGCCACTGTTTTGTGATAAGAAAAGAGGTTAAGGCAGCTCATGTTTATGGCATGACAGTGATGTACTTATATGTGACCCCAGGGCGAATGAGCAGATGCTTCATTACCCTCTCTGTGCATCGCCAGGATTATTACAACATATGGATATGGAAAAAAAAGGCTTACGGATGCCATAAGGGACGAGAGACAAATGGTGAACATGGATGTTCACAAGTTATGTCGGTATTCTGAGAAAAAAATTGCTAGATAGATGTAGATTGCCTTTACATATATAAATATTAACACCTCTGGGCTATTGTTTTAGACTGCATTAGTTTGAGCAAGGTGGACATTTATGCTAAATGCAGTACCTGAGAGGATTTCTGGACAATATTTGCCATTGTTTTGTGTTGTTATGTGATTTCCTATGAAAAATATATACATACATTTGTATAAAGCAGCATATTTGCCCACTGCCACTGTTGATAAGAGTGTTAAATACTTGACGAATCTTAAAATAGACGTGCGATTAATTTGTGATTAATCATGATTAAATATGGACAATCATGCGATCAATCATGATTAAATATTTTAAACAATTAACAGCCCTAATAAAAACATAATTATTCAACTGATAATCGCCATTTAATGCAGCGTTAGGCTAAAGAAATTTTAATACACGATCAACATTGAAACTGTCAAGTCAAGTTGCAAGTCATCAAAACAGTGACTCGAATTGACTCGAGTCCAAGCCACAATGACTCGCTCCATATCTCTGATTTTTACTTCATCAAATTGTGATGTGCAGAATCATCCAATATGGTGTAATGCCTAGTGATACTCGGGTGATGTACATTGCAGAGCTTCTTCCTGGCTTAATCAGCCAATTGACCTGGATGTTGCATTTCTATTTGAGCATAGAAAAAAAAAATAGATTTGCTCTGTAATGATCTGCTAAAATTCAAAGTGTAAAGGCACAACATGCCTTGTACTCCAGGGCTGTTTGCTGACTGTTTAAAATGCAGCTGCCGTATAGTAACATTAGCTTGTCAAACACTTGAAGCAAGCACCGTGAATGGATGAAATGTCAATTCTATGTTGTGGTTGTAGTTCAGCCAATGTGAATTACGGGTCAGTTTGAAAGTGACAGCCTTAAAAGCTACTGCAAGTGAAAGTGAAAGAAAATGAAAAGTCTTAGGCCTAGATGCTCTGGATCAACGATGTCCAACCGTGTACCGTTGAGAGCCCAAAGTCTGCAGGTTTGCATTCCAACTGATCATCTCATCTTCTTCCTCTTACTGGAAGGGTGATAATCAGTGGATGGGGTCCTTGGTTGAAATGAAAACCTGCAACCTGTTGGCTCTCCATTGCACAGGGTTTGCCCCCTCTGGTCTAAGTGAGGAATAATATGGTTTTATTGTTGTTCAAAGAACCTTTTTATGGCTTGATTTTTAGCCCCACTGGACACTGTTCTAAAGCTGTTTCCAGCAGAGTGCTTAAGTCCACTATGTCTACAATGGTGGTGCTGGATGGAGTGTTATGCTTACTTTACCTTATATTACCTTAAATAAGGCCCCAGTAGTAAAATAGCCTTTTTGGATTTAAAAGGCCAGGCATTGCAATCAGCAGTAATGTTACTGATCTCTTAATGTTCAAAACACTAAAGTCACTACTAGGGCGGTCAAAGTTAACGCAATAATGCAAATTTGTTTTAATGCCACAAATTTTCTTTAATGCATTAACGCAGTCAGTGTTTTGGAGGTTGTAGCGGGCTCAGTTTTTAAGATAGAAACTAGAAAACCATAGGTACCAACCATGTCATACTAGCTTGTCGCAAAAGAGGCTAAATAATGCTCCAAACTTATGCTAAAGTTTGGCGAGGAAGAACTGGCATGGCCATTTTCAAAGGGGTCCCTTGACCTCTGACCTCAAGATATGTGAATGAAAATGGGTTCTACAGATACCCACGAGTCTCCCCTTTTCCCATACTGACAGCTAATGTTGCCTGTTGGGCTTGAGTTTGCCTTGTTATGATTTGAACATATTTTGTATGGTTTCTGGACAATATTTGTCATTGTTTTGTGTTGTTAATTAATTTCCAATAATACATATATACATACATTTACATAAAGCAGCATATTTGCCCACTCACATGTTGATAAGAGTATTAAATAATTGACAAATCTCCCTTTAAGATACATTTTGAACAGATAAAAAAATGTGTGATTGATGTGCGATTAATCACATTGAACTATGGGCAATTGTGCGATTAATCAAGGTTATATATTTGAATCAATTGAAAGCCCTAGTCACTGCACATGCAACATCAGTGAAACATCAACACCATTGTTACTGGTGTCATTTGCGCTAATAGAGGCAAGACATGTGGGTTCAATTCCTGCGAGCAAGATAGATTTAGTACTGATGAAATAAACGAGAAGAGTGAATCCTTTAGGGGATACTTATTGATACTGTTGAACTGCTGTTGAAAATACCACCTGGTAGATTTGTACACCACTGTGATCAATATGTGTCTTGCCTACTAACTAACTCTGTGAAAATCTCTGACATTGCATGCACATAAAATGTACTATATATGCGTACTGTGTTCAGCTTTGCTGTTCCATTGCCTGATGTGATCCACGTCTTCAAGTTCATTCTTCTTAGCTTTTCTCTTCTGTCAGTTTGAATTAAGCCCAGCAGCACATGCACACAGGCCTGTGACCGATAGACCTTGTATTTTTTTTCGTCTCAGATTCAGCTCAGAGTTTTCACCTCACTAACTTTATTATGTTCCTGGCAGTCCCTAAGCATTTGCTCTCTGAACCCAAAGTCCAAAGAGATCTCAATCCCAAAGGAGTAGAGATGGACTCCAGAGAAACCAGAGGGCAGACTATCAAAATCAAAAGCACTTTTAAATCCAGAGACTGAAAATAAGGCCTTAGAGGGCATTTGTATTAGGCTGTGAGGAGGCTGTGATGAATGGGATGCGCTGTAAACATTTTCACAGGGGAACACTATTAATGGTGGAGCATATGACACGAGGAAGCACAGACAAATGCAGGAGGTGTTGTGGAGGGAGATTTTTGTGTTGAAGGCTTTTTTTTTCTGCTTTTGAAGGTGCAGTGTCAGCTCACTTCCTGTGAGTTTTGCTTACAGAGCCAGAAAGACTGGGTCACCTGCTAGGTCACAGCAAGGCACAGATTCCCTCGGTTGCATAGCGACTGCTTTCAATGTCATTCTGGCGCTTTTGGAAACTCAACCTTGTATATTCCTGTAAACAAGACTCTCCAATGATGACCTGAGGAATAAAAAAGTAAATCATTTCATGTTACCAAAGGGACTCTAAATTGAAACAACATTGTGATGTCTAAACCGTGGAGTCTGTACACAGAGTACTGCACACTTGATCTGCAGGGTTAGTTGGTTCAATACAATAACACATGAAGGCAACAACATTTTGTTGCACATTAGAACAGCACATCGTACTTGTACATACATAGTGCCAATTAGGTGTCGCGATGAAGGAATTTTCCCTGCGGTTATGATTGGCTCAACAGCGCGATGTGCCTTTTTTTGTTGTTGCAAATTACGTAATTTATCCTGATTTCAGTGCTATATAAATACGTTTTATTGTTAGGCTATTATTAGGATATTGATGCTTTTTAAATGACAAAGATGACAGTTTTAAAACTAAATACTTGTTTATTGTTAAATGCAGTACACAGAAGGGCATTGAGGCGCAGTTTTTTTTCAGCTGAGACGCTTTGGTTGCATCTGGTTGCAATGATAAGGAATATCCGCAAGAGTAAAAATGTCGGCATAAGGTAGACTACTTGATGTGGATGAAAGGGGAGAGACAGAGGACGGACCCACCGGTATATGTGAATTAATTTCTCCTTCATTGTTGTTGTCCGGCACTGTAGCCTATGTAGGATGTGATGGTCTCTGTGGCATTTGTCCCGCCCCTCCTCCAGTGTGATTGGATGATTGGGTAAAAATGGTGCCTTCAAATAGGGTCAAGAGAAGAGTCCATATGAACGCCTCCCTCATGTGGTATTCACGACCTCATAAGTGGAAAGTTTCTGAAAGCTCAGAGTTCACGACTTGTGACGCATTTGTTGACGTTGACAGAAACGCCGGAGGCCATGGAAGTTCATTTTTCGGTACATAATAAGTGAATATATTGTAATTTTATTCGGATATTGTTTTTTCTTCGTAATTTTATAATATGTCTGAGGAAATGTTTTATATTTTCAACTAACTTATCTTTTTCCTCTGTCATTATGCCTTTGCATTTACTGCATTATGTTACCCACTTGCTAGCTTGCTAAATAGTTAGCCTCTGTGGCTTCTAGACGCCGACATTAACGTTAATATTGTCGTCACTTAGCAGCTGTGTTCTCACGACTTAACCATTTGAACGCCAAGCATAACATCTACACGACTTCCCATATTGGAAAACATAAGCTCACAAGTTTCATTTGAAGGCACCAAAAGTGACAGTGACAAGCAATTTACCCAAAGTTGAACATTGTTCAACTCTCGGCTACCAGAAAAAAACACAGAACGTGCAGCACTTAGCACAGAATAGATGCTCAGCGCCTCGTCACACTGGTGGCGTTGGTGGCATCGCGTAAATACGTAAATGCGCAATGAATTCAAAAAAGAAAAAAAAAATGAAGCGGTTGTGGCGGTTGCTTGCCCTTCCCTGCGGTTGGCTCGTCAATAGCACGGTATTGCAATATTACAGTTACTGCGACAGCCCTAGTGCCAATTAGAACATATTAGAGCTGCATTGGGTGACTGTCCTCAGTGGCCCATTTATTCAGAAAGCTTAATTTGAAAGTGAAAAATCAGCAAACAGGCATGAAGATGAGATAAGAGCGCCTCTTTAGTCTAAACATCGCCTTTTTATGATTATTTATACTGCCTGTAGGGCTAAAGTGATGGCCTCAGCTACATGACAACAGGCTGATGCAGAAATTGAAATTGGGAAGTATAGCTGTTTCCAGACAGGTTTGCTTCTCCAATACAGGGGAAAGTGCAAATTCAATTACTTATTTGTGCATGTATCTAGCCTGCAGGCCGAGCGTCACAATCTAAATGGTAATCGCGAGCCTATTTATTTTTTGCTGCGGTTTCTAACAGTAGCATTATATTGGTACCTTGTGAGGACGCTCCTCACCAACATATCTTCATTACCTCATGGGACGCTTGACATAATGATTATGTTTAATCCCTGGTAAAAGCAGCCACCACTTTGTAAGTGGCATAAATGAAGAGTCATTTGCAGATAGATGGAGACAAAGCAACTGATGTTTATGCTCTTGTTCTAATTCTTAATTTATTTCAAATTGACTTCTGTTTTATTACATTACATAGCTTCCAGTTATCTTGTGCCATAAAATCTTAAGCAATCCAGTCACGTATTTTTTACTCATTTAACATTCGTCCTCACCACCTGGTTTGACTGAATAACAGCATTCATGGGTGACTTTAAGATGGACAAGCGGTTGGAGTGTTTGTTTGCCCCCAGCTTCACCCTGCCAGGCTGAATACGCTGAGACATTGTTTTGATTTGAGCCCGAGCTCCACCACTGCCTGTATCAGATTGTCTATGAAGAGGGAAGAAAACTACTACACCCTGCCCTGCAATCTTCACTTGGCTGAAGTAAATTGCTTTCATTTTGGCTAGGCTACCCTTTGTTATAATGTGACAAGGCTACTGATTAGACGAGAGGGAGATCAATAAACTGTCAAGCTTGTGGCTCAAAAGCAGTACAGGGAAATCAAGAGAGAGACTTTTTCCACCCCGTCACCGGCTGGAGTTCACGTCGAGCCTCCAGTCTTGAGGGTTAACACCCGCATCTGAATTGACACTCGGGAGTTTAATCTCATGACTAACCAGTTAGCCATGGATAACGACGTGGTTACTACTTACATGGTATTTAATCATCATCATCATGGCTTTATCACAAGATAATGCTTGTGGTGCACTCTTACTGATGTTCTCATTTTCCAGGGCAATACATGTCTGTCAGGTATCATCACACACAAGAACAATTGATTGAAACATATCAAATATGGAAAACAACAATCAGAATTTTCTTCTAAAGGATGTAGATGCACATAGTCCTGTACTGATGTTTTAGTCAAGATCATCTTGGGATGAAAAAGAAACAACAAATATCAAGCGCTGAGGATGCAGTTGCATGTGGAAAGATGTACAATAGCTCAGCTAATTTGAAAAAAGAAAGAAAGAAAAAAGGAAATTATGATTCACTAAAATACGATATAAGTAAAATACAATA
>CAKALG010007060.1:0-13222 GCA_916700815.1 Helicolenus hilgendorfi
ATTGGGTTTGGGCTAAAGCTGCCGTTCTTGGTGTTGGGTAGTGGAAGCAGCTCTACGGTTGAGGTCCCTGCTACTTCTCAGCTGTGCTCTACCTTTAAAGACTGAAAGACTTTTCTTCTGCGCCTAACTCTTGACTCTCTAATTTTTTTACAGCTGATTTAACACATTCCTCCCTCCATTTTTCTTCCCCGTTTTAACTCTGTGGGTCTATCTATCCTTTCATGTTGTCTCTACTTTCACTGTTTGCTTCTGGACTAACAGTAGCTGCTTTCGTTATACTTTAATACATCTGGGAACTTGCTCCTTACTCCCCCCCTCCCCTCTGTAATACAGAGCGGCCTTCCCACCCTCAAGTCAACAATCGTCTACCGACAGCTGCTTTTCACCGTATCTCCATGTTAACACATCGGTCGCACTGGGAATGACTGTAGCAGACATTCTGATTGTAGCGCTGTTTTTATACTGTGACATGGAAAGATATGAGACCAATGCCATTTCACTTTGCCTTTTATGTATGGATACTATTTATATGAGAAGGGTTTCGGGGGGTGTATCTATACAATGCCTTGTACTTTGGTGACGCTTGACTTCCAAAGAGCAAGAGCCTTTCACGGAAGGGCTCTGCAAAAATGTATTGCACTGTCCCATTCTCTTCCTGTGTGAAGCCTTGGCCCTGGTTCTCTTACACAGAAATGTATCTGTCTGCTCTGCTTGAAGACAATTTATTTTAGGAGCTTCGAGCTTTTGCCAGTCTATTTTTGTCAAGCTCCGTGCTAAAAGAAGGGATACATTTCAAAAGTAGTGCAGCAAGGCCATGGTTTGTTAAGATATCTTTCTTTTTCCTCCATTTGGGATGGTTTCTTTTTGCTGTCATCACACCTAACATTTGACCTGTCATAACTTGTATTGTGCCTCAGTGTACTGTAGATTTAGGATGAGCTTACTTACCTAAGCACCTATAACAAACATCAAGCGAACACAGGAAGCTGTTGTTTTCAGTGCTTTGGCTGTCTTCATTACTGTAATCCACAAAATGACCATCCAAACCACCTAAATCACTTTATCATAGCACTTAGCATCTTATTATGTGTCTCTGTTATGCTGACAGGTCAAAGTGACGTGTGTTTGAGTGTGCACTCTCTCTTTACAGTGTGGTGTTTTCTTTGTGGGGTTATACAACCGCTCCTTGCTTGGGGAAACTACCGACATCTCAATGCTTGTTATAGAAACATGCTTGAAACAGATTCGGTCCCAAAATGCTACTCTGACTGCAAGACTTCAGTCACAGTCCACAAGGAATTAACCCAATAACTGGTGTTGTGTGTGGGCATGTGTGAATATGTGGATTGACCCAGGTCTCTCCTGCTGTGTCTTAGCTGCAACATGTTTTCCAAACAAAGGGATCACCATCCCCACTTATTTTTGTGTGTCTTGCAGTCCTGACATCCCGAGAGTCGTCATGGAGATAAAACATGGACCGCAGGGCCAAAGGAAAGTTGTTCACTGTTGTGTCACCGTCACCAATTATTTAACCCCTCTCTTTGTAACCCATTATTTAATCGAACCATGATATACATACTGTATATACATAAGACAAATATATTTACAGAGTTTTGCTACTGTAAACACTGCAACGTATCTGTATGAAATGTAAAAAATAATTTAGAAACCTTTTACCTAGAGCAATTATTACTATGACTATTTAAATATAATAAAAAATGTGCATTGTGTTTTAGATAATCTTTTGTCGTGTCGTTGTTTTTCTTAATGCCCCACATTTTATTATAATCATCCTTATAACTACAGGAGTGGAGGTGCAGCGCATCTGGAATACCCTGCAGTAAAAAATGAACACACCAGTGTGCACTTTTTAGAAATTACACTGCCATGAAGCTCCTATGTGAACTGAATTATGAATACGTTATAGGTGCTGAAATATGCATGCCCTCCTCGTGACTTGTGGATCCTATGGTGCACAATAATTTCTGGGCGTTTTAAAGCCGGTACTCACAGGTGACGGATTTGAAAGTTCACTAAGTGCATCGTTGGGTGCAGGAGGGAAATGTGGCAAACATCCTGGTATTGCAGCCTCTGCTGATATGGATGATGTAACACACAGTATATCTACAAGACATGTGACCATAAAGGCATGAGGGCACTACAGACCTGAGATCATTTGCGAGAGCTTACTATCAATCTATTTAGTTGTAAATGTATGCTATTAGTAAGGAATTGTGTCTGAACACCAGAGGATATCTGAGAAAATCTGGGACTTTATCCCTCGGAGTTGATGTGTGTTCTCTCTATCGCTCTTTAAATTACTCACAACAAACCATTATTTTGTTATAATTTGTCATTACAAATCAAACTCTGCATCATACGATAAATACACAGTCGTGCTTCTGCACAACACTTTTGTCCTCCACCCCTTTCCTGTTTGTTTACCCTGGAGAGTAAACATGCCGGCCGTCACACACTGAGTGACGTGAGCGTCTCTTGCGCTCTGGCTAACCCTCTGACCGAAACCCTGTGGATTTCTATAAATACTCTCATCTGGTCACACTTGCCAGGTAAACTCCCAGTTCTTTCTATTTCAATATACACAAATTGTTATAAGGAAAGTCATCAAAAATATAATTATTTTTTTAATCAATCATTTCCATTTTCTGCCATTGTTGTTCACTTTTGACAAGTACCTGAGACGCCCATATTATGATTAATTATGTAGAATTGGATTTTACTGAGACGATTTAGAGCTGTCTGGCTTGGCAGGGGTTAGATAAGCTCCAAATCCTTGTTTAGTTTACACTGTCTGGACAAGCCCACAGCATGATGCAACAGCGACGCCTACCTGTGGACATGAATGACATTGCACATACACTGAAAAAAACAAGTCTTTATCTCTGTATTTCCCACCTACTACCTTCACATTGACAATAATGATCCCTTATAATGTATAAAATAAAAAACAGTGTTGTACATGTATTTTCGCCCACTATACTGCATGCAAAGTGAAATACATCCAACCTCACCCACCACTTCAAAACCTAAACCCAGAGGACTCCAATCTCATAAACGGGACATTAACAGATTATGATGATGGTTCAGGACACCCCGCTGAGGGAATTATTATTGTTCATACAATGGCACTCCATCCAAATCTACTTTGGAAGGATGAATGTAAAAGGGGTCAGAGAGCTGAACGTTTTGACCACTTCTGGATGAAAACTGATCGATGCACATTTATAACAGGCAGTGGGTGTCTGGGAAAGAAGAACCTCCTTGTTGTTGGAGGAGAGTGAGCATCTGCACGTCCACATTATGATGATGAATGGGGGCCACAAGTTAATGAGTCTGACATACTGCACTTATCTATTCCTCTGTGTCACAGTGAGTCATTATGCACTGATGGGAATAAAACCTCCTCGCCGCTGATACCAAGAAATGCATTTACATGGCAGTAAAACAAAAAGACACACATTGATTTGAGTAGAAACTTTACTTCTCACTTGAGGGATACCTTTTACAAACACACATGGTACATAATGTACATGACTGATTTGGATTTTCTTACTTGGAACATACTTGTAAATAGCTGGAAAACTGCTTCTATTAGTGTAAAGGGGTGGACACATTACTGTATTTGCTCTATCCATTTTGTTCTAAAAACAAAGTTCCCTGTTTTTTTACTCTATTTTGGTAGAGGGCCCCCAGAGGGACCTCTTCAAGAACTCCCTGCCCTCAAAATGGGAACCAGTATGATGATGATTATCATGTCTAAACCACTCAGATGAGACAGAAACATTCACCAATGGTCTTCACAGTAGGCGAGATTAGAGAGGCAATGCAAAGGCCACTGGCCCTAAATAAGGAACAGTATGTAACCATACTGTATATAGGAGGAAGTAGGCTACAGTACACATGGAGACCACTGGGAGGGCAGTCATGTGGAGCAGGGCCTGTCCCAGCAATGTGCCTGGGACATGATCTACAGAAAGGAGGGACTGCTTGTAGATTTACTGGAGGTGTTTGTCTTGTCCGGCTGTGGCTGGTCTCGGACGAGCCCCAAAGAATGAGAGAAGTGTTCCCAAAACCAGGTTAGCCGCTGTCACACGCACAGTGGAATTGACAAGTGGCACAATGTGCGTTAGTCAGTGGCTTACCTGCTTTTAGATCTTAGATAATAATACTGATAATAACCATGAGCACACACACCATCTGTGGAGTCACACAGACAAAGGCTGTGTAATACAACTATAAATCACACATAGAAGAAGTGGAGATTAGATCACTTAGAAAACAGCATTATTTAGGACTAAATTAATGTACAAAACACAAAATTACACAACAGTTCAAATTAAATCTACAAAATCTCTTAAATCTATTTGTCGCAACACTGTTAACAAACTGTGCCACAGACTCATAAATTACAGTGGACTTTCAGTTCACAATGTACAGTGTGCATTTGACATACTTTCAATTTCAATTGTCATGAAAAAAGTTCCAGAAATAATAAATAATAACAACATCTGACAACTGTAAATAAACATACAGAAAAAAATACATCTATTAACATGTTGGATGTGGCCTATTCATCCACACCATATAGAATAAATAGTGGCAGATAAAGAAAGGGAGCTATACTTACCAGTCCCAAGTTTTTTCTTTTGTATCAATTCTAAAAAGAAAAATATTTCATTCTCACCAACATGCAAAAACTAACCATCTTATCCAAACATCCAAATTGTTTTTTCCTCTAAAATAAATCACTGTGCATGCTTAAAGTTAGGTGCATCTTGGAGTGATATAGTACACACCGACGCAGAAGTTCAGTTCACTTGCACTACTACCCCATACCCTGCCCACTCCCATGCATCTGCAACCCGACCTGGTTATGCAAATTACATGGAAACTGGCATTACGCAACAGCCAATGGGCTGCAGCGTTGAACTCGAATAACCCGCCCACTATAGATAAACGACCAATAAAACTCTCCTATAGGTGGGTTTTATGATTCCAGCAGTTAGGTTGACTTTGGGAGTTATAGTTGGGGTGCGGCGCGTTCAGTTCTGCACGTCGTACATTAGGAATAAACCATTATCTTGTTGACAGTTTCCGGTGTTTTTTGCAAAACATCAATGTGACACATGTTTCTTTAGCCGGAAATAGACGCCATGTGATGCGACAGCTGCTGCTGTAGGTGGGATAATGTGCTTTAAGGCGGTTGGACAGAGGTCGACGCTACCCCTACAGTATGAAGTGGTTGAACTCGGCTTTACTTGTGTACAGTGTTGCCATGAGCAGAGTGTGGCTGTGCACGTACAGAGGATGCAGCATGACAGTCTGATCTGATGACGAGGACGAGGAGGAGGAGGAGGAGGAGGAGGAGGAGGATGATGAACATTGTGTGAATTGTGGAAAGATGTCAATAATTTTATACTTGTTAACATTTTCTCAGATTTTGCACTGTACTATAGAAATATTATATTTGGCTGCTATGATTTCTTATTAATTTAATTTTAATTAAGTGTAAATTTACCAAAAACAAAGCCTAATTTCTTTGTATTTATGAAAGAAATTGATCTATATATCTGTCAACAATTTCTTCTTTTGCTTCTTTTGTATCTACATTGTTTTTAATGTTTTCTGCTGTTACTACGTATACTGTAATTTTTAAATTTTAAAAAAAGAGTAGGATGAACACCTAATTATTAACGCACTCCATCATTAACAAAATTGTACAGCATCAAATCGTTTTTGTCAAACTACAATTTCAATTTCGATTTTTTTTTTTATTTCAGCAGCACATGACAACAGCTATAAGTGCATGAACTTAAATACAGAACATTACTTGGTTAAATCTACTGTTATGGATATGTGCAATAACATATGCTGATCACTCTGTGCAATAATTTGAGTAGGACTTTAACCAAGTACTGATCTTCCTTCAGTACCACTGTAGTTATATTACCCAGGTATAAAATGGAACATTTCTTGATGATTATATATCCTAATACCTCCTTTAATACTGAATTCACTCTGTCCCCAAATGGCTATATTTTTGGGCAACTCCAGAAGATATGTGCATGATTTGCATCTGTATGAATTGACCCCTTTTTCAACTTGTCAGCTGGGACATGATGTTCTTTTTTTGTTTCTTGGATAATATCACACAACCTTTTCAGGTTTAGGTAGGCCCTTTATTCTAGAGCTGACCACTTTTTGACTGTCCAAGCCCTGTCGGATTATTCACAGCCAGGATACACATAACCCCATGACATAAAGTAGCAAATCAGGATTACATTGTATTATGTAACAGCTGATTTTGCAAAGTAAGAGTGAACACTGGGGGGCGACAGTGGCACTTGTTTACTGTACTGACTGCTTGTGGCTTGTGAGAGCCATAACTGTTGCAGTTAGGCCCTCCTGGTTGATTTAATATCTCAATAAGATTTTTCAGACTTTTTAAAAAAAATGTTTTGATTAGTATGAAGTAAGGGTTAGGTACTGAATGTAAAATACAACCATGCCATCATTTATTATTTAACAAATTCATATTTAATTCGTGTCAATATTTAATGTCGTGTCAAACAGCATACCCCTGCACACTAGATTGGCCACCATGCACTAATTAGTGTGAAGTGCATTTTGAATTAGAGCCTACTTCTAAACTTAACTACAGACTATATAGTGAAATTAAGCCTGCAGTAGGCTGAATGTTTTTGGCATCATTGGGCAAAAATTCCATAATGACTTTTCAGCATATTGTAATTCAAGTGGGACTCCTGCACCTCCTCATGGCTCTGTCTCAGGCTTTAAAAAATCTAGCCCGTGACG
Organism: Helicolenus hilgendorfi; assembly: GCA_916700815.1. NCBI lineage: Eukaryota > Metazoa > Chordata > Actinopteri > Perciformes > Sebastidae > Helicolenus > Helicolenus hilgendorfi. The sequence goes on from CAKALG010007060.1 coordinate 6,838, forward strand.
GGAGACTTTGGCCAATTACGTGTCATTTTAGAGAGAGAGCGTTCCTATTGGCTGTTCATTCAATGGAGGCAGCTGTCAATCACTCACAAACTCAGATCAAATGATCACACTAGGCAGACTATGAATCAATAATCTGTCACTGTAATGCCTATTTCTCACCTCAAATGTTTTCAGAAACATCTTGTAGTGTACTGTTTAGCTGAGAAATGAGAGTTTGGTAGGCGGTGCTTGGTATTTCCTCAACTGATCTCAACATGGCTGCCGGGTCACAAACGTTCTAATTTTACCGCTAAACAGTACACTACAAGATGTTTCTGAAAACAGTAATATAATATTGATTCATATTTGATCAGCTCTGCCTAGTTTGACCGTTTCATCGGAGTTTGCGAGTGATTGACAGCAAGGCTCCAGCTCGGCTCTGATTGGTTGTTTTCCTCCAGTCTGTGAAATCTTGCAGATGCCATTAGGAGCACCGGAGGACACAGGAGCACACAAAGGCACATGATTTTTTTTTCAGATTACCTGTCTCATGCACTACAGTCAGGATATAGTGACCGCTTTATAAAAATAACTTTTTTAAAATCCTAATTGCTCCATTTCTACCCACTGCAGCTTTATTTAGTGTGACATGCTCTTTGAACTATAGACTAGGCTACCTCTAAATGGAACTATAGGCGATATACTGAAATTAAGGCCATAATGTTAGCTGTGTGAAGGCGGTTACCATCATTTAAATCCTGTCTATTTTCCTTTGTGCTTGTTTGCAACTGCTACAATACACAGTGTGGGCATTTAAAATCACATTCAGTATTTTTTCCGACCATTTTAATTCTAAGTATATTCTCAATATAATTCATGTGTGTAGTAGCCTAGGCTTCCATGTAGTATGTGTGAAGGTCGCAGGTCCTTCCTTCCTGCAGCTGTCAGACTCCACAACCAGCACTGCTCCCAGTAGACCACTTACACTTACACACCAAAAACTGACAATAACCTGATATTTTCAGGTGGAATTTCATTTCATTCATACTGTGCAATATCATTTTCCACTTGTGCAATTTTGTTAATAGTCTGTTTATTGTCAATACTGTATATACTGCTCCTATTTCATACTACCTTCTATTTACAGGACCATATTATTTGTTAGTATATTCTCAATATAATTGAAGTGTGTAGTAGCCTAGGCTTCCATGTACAGTAGAACAAAATAACTTGTGGAATTTATTATATAACAAATTGGCCTATTCTACTACCCTAAAATAGCACCGCCAAACATTTGTTATCTCTCTCTCTGTCATGTGTGTTAAAATCCCTATCTATAATGTGATTGAAGCACACTAATAGACATTAAATACTGAAGTTAGTCACATGTGTGTACTGTATAAGACTGCTCTCTAATAAATGAGTACTGTCTCTTTAAGAGTCACGTTCGTGTGGTCGAGTGCACTCTGCCATTTCCGTCTCCAGCCAGCCGGTGGTGTCACTCAACAACAACCTGGAGACTTCAAATCACTTCAAAAACACAATACCTCACACTGCCGAATAGGGTAGGTTTAAAACTACTATTAAATGCTTGAATATGACTTTAAAACGAGGTTTGAATGAATGAGGAATGTGTGTAAATTCCCCTCACACACACATTGCGTGTTTTTGGCGCAGACTCTGAAGGAGCTTGTAGTTGCTAAATTTAGCTCCTCTTCTGCTAGCTAACACTGAAGCTAATGTCACTAGCTAGCGTCGTTTCTTTCATTAAGAACAGAGTTACAGGCTAGTCCCATACATTCTAGTCAGTGCATATGTTTACTGTATATATCTTCATGTACTCTGTGTGTGTATTTTATCCCAGGCATAGAGGAAGCTCTCTGTTTGGTGCTGAGCTTTCTTCTTTGTTTACAAATGTAGCTGCAGCATAGTGTGCAGCCTGCTGCTAGCTAGCTAATGTGAGGTCACGTTGCATGGTTGTCTTCAAACAATAACAGTAAGTTTGGTTCATTTAAATGTTTCTAGTAGTTTCCCAAATGTCACTCGTGGTCAGTAAGAAAATATTGCTTGATTTCAACCCTAGTCCTTACAGTACTACTACTACTACTACTACTACTACTACTACATCCCATATACCAAGAGCACATGCTTATGCTTTTTCCCCTCTTTACTCAGTGACTCAGGCAAACATATCACCTTGTCTTTCCATAAAGTTTGATGAATATCTTTCCTTCATCCCCTGTCCTTTAAACTGTGAGTAGATTGGCTTACACACTTAAATCTTAGTGAGATTGTGTCCCATTTGTGTCATAATCATTCAAGTTAGTAGTGTACACAAGAAAATTCCAGACAGTTTGTTTGTTTATTTGATAATGTCAGGTAGCGTTTCATGATTGCAAACAATAAAAGTAAGTTACAAAATTTGGTACATTTAAAAGTTTCTAGTAGTTTCTTAACCACCCACGAGTTCCCAAATGTCACTAGTGGTTAGTAAGAAAATATTGCTTGCTAGTCCTTACAGTACTACTACTACTACTACTACTACTACTACTACTACTTCTACATCCCATATACCAAGAGCACATGCTTATGCTCAGGCAAAAATATCACCTTGTCTTTCCATAAAATTGGTTGAATATCTTTCCTTCAACCCCCCGGGTTTAACACAGAAACAGTTTTTAAAGCTAGTCACATGTCAAAGACAATGTTTGGAACAGTAATGCAAACAGCACTTTACTATGGACATAAATGCACTTTTCTCTGCTGCTAAACATGACTGCAAATTGGGTGAAATTGTGTCTGAAACGTTTTATTTAATTTTTTTAATTTTTATTTTTAAGTATGTTAATTCTAATACGTATTTATTCTATCCTTTTTAATGCACTGACGGGAGCTGGGAGAAACAATATTTAGTTTCCTTCTGTGTATGCAAATACTCAGTGAAATGACAATAAAGTGAATCTTGAAATCTTGAATCTTGAATCTAGATTGGCTTACATGTTACCAACACACTTAAATCTTAGTGGGATTCCGTCAGACCCAATTGTGTCATAATCATTCAAGTTTGTAGTGTACACAAGAAAAGTCCACACAGTTTGTTTGTTTGTTTAGATCCCCATCAGCTTTTGCATAGCAGCAGCTAATCTTCCTGGGGTCCACATAGTTTACATGCTGACAATACAAAAACACTCATTCACACTACTCATCATAATATACTAACATAACACATTGTGATACACGTCAACTGTTAATAAAACAATAACAACTTACACAGTTTAAATAACAAAAACACAAAGAAAATAGAAAGGCTCCGACTGAATCTATCATGATCCATCAGATAAATATCATCATTCATCATCACAGTATCTGTTATTTAAACACTGCAAAATTCTGGTCTATTTTCTAAGGATTCCTTTAGAGAAATTGCTCAGCTGTTTTTCTGATGGTCAGCCATGGATGAAGATGACAGCCAAGAGGAGCTGATCAACCGCAGTTCGTCCCACAGCAAAGGAAAAAGGGCTGCGTTGTGGACCATCTCAGGTAGCTTGTTTAACATGTGTATTATGTAGTATGATCACAAGCTGATGAATGAATGAATGAGTGCATGTTTTCCCACCAAATTGCATTCACTTCCATAAGAGTACAGTATCAAACATACCTAAATGCTTTTCACACCTCATGCATTTTTGTTTCTCTTAGATGACTCTGACAATGTTGAAGAGGAATCTGAGGAGGGAGAATCTGACAGCGGTGAGGAAGAAGAGGAGGGTCACGTAGATGGAGAGGATGACGATGAAGAGGAGGAAGAAGAAGAAGAAGGGAATGAAGAGGAGGATGGTATGAGTGACAGACTTTTACAAGATTATCATATAATTCTTTTTTGCTCAACCTGTTTAAGGTTTATGTAAGTACAAACTGCACTCTAGTCTTTAATTTTTAGCTGCTCTGATTAATTCAACCTACACAATATTCAAATTTCTGTTACTTAATAAGCCTTAAGGCCCTGACACACCAAGCCAACAGTTGGCCTTCGGACAGTTTGCGACCGTCGGTGAGCGTCTGTCGGCCTAGTTTTTTCTGTGTGTCCCGCACCGTCTGCTCTAGTTTACCCATGTCGAATTTTTTTTTTCCGGCCGATTCAGCAGGTTGAATTGGCGAAAGAGCTCGTCGTTGAGAGAAATCACTCTGATTGGCTGTTCAGCTTAAGCGAATCAGTGCACGAGAAGAGAAACGGAAGTGAGGAAAGCAAGCCAACGCGTAAAGTCAAGATGGCACACACAGAACACTCTTCTCATTTTTCATCTTCATCTCGTCTGATCATTCCCATACACGGACATTTTCACAAAGACATGGCCATCTGGAATGAAGCTAAGTGGGGAGTGACAGTGATGTGAAAATGGTCGGTAAACGGCCATTTGTTTCATGTACGTATCATAACAACGTTGTTTACAGTCTATATCCACAGTCCTCGGTCTTCCGGTTTCCCTTTTTTGATGACGAATACAGACTACCGCCGCCTGCTGGTGTGGAGAGTTATTTCCTTCCATGCAGGCGCAGAACGTACGTGCTAACTGGCCGTTGGCTGTGGTCTTTGCGGTGTGTTCAAATGCAACTTGTCGGCCAAGAAAGGCGACATAAGGTGACGCAACAGTCGGGCTTCATCGCCGCTAGTTCTTTGATGTAGGCTTGGTGTGTCTGTGCCTTACGTTTTCCTGTAGAGTGGAAAAAGGAAAAAAAAGCTTATACGCTACACACTTCTAGTGTGAAATCAGTATATCATTATTTGACCGCTACTTTGTGTTATGCTGCAATATCCTCTATAAATATAGTATTCACAGTACTTTGATTTCTACCCACTTTTATCAGATGAGGAAGAGGAGGAAGATGCCAAGGCTGAGGATGGAGCTTTTGGGGGAACCTCTGTTGACCCTTTAGAGATCAGCTCGGATGAGGACACAGAGAAGTGTCCCATCTGCCTTAACTCATTTAGCAGCCAGCCTGTTGCAACACCAGAGAACTGCGAGCACTACTTCTGTCTCGACTGCATCCTTGCATGGGCCAAGGTGAGTCTGACTGACTGTTGTATGATCCCAATGAGAAAGCACTTTGTTAGAGAGCACCTTATATCCTGTGATTATTAGTAATTGCTTTGCATTTGAGAAGCATCTGTGGCAGAGGAAGCTGAATGGCTAATTTCCAACATTTTTGTTCTCCGCTAGAATGCAAACTCGTGTCCTGTAGACCGTATTGCCTTCAACAGCATATACCTAAGGAAATGTTATGGAGGCAAAGTGAAGAAAATGGTGAGTGCATTCAGTAGCACAACTTCTGGAACATGTATTAACCCAGTTTACTCTATATATACATTTATGTTGTGTGGGCTCATTGTTTATGTGGGCTTTTTGTGATGTCTGCTTCATTCAGATCACAGTACAGAAGCCTGTGAAGGAAGGGCAAGAGGAAATCATAGATGTGGACCTGGAGCAGACCAGCTGTGAGAGGTGTGGGGGCAGCGACCGTGAGGACCGCCTCTTGCTCTGCGATGGCTGTGATGCTGGGTGAGATAGATATTATTATACTAAATAACCATTTCTTAGTGTGTTGAAAGTCAGCTTTTGCCTTTTTACAGCCTGTTGTTGGGTTTATTATCACCAGAGAAAGTTGTTAAGTCTTTTTGTTCCACAGGTATCACATGGAGTGTCTCACGCCACCTCTTGACTCTGTGCCTGTGGAGGAATGGTTCTGCCCCGAGTGTGAAGCCAGCAATCGTCACTTACGTAAGCCTTGAAGTTATTTGCCTTCCTAAATTTATACTTTCTCAAACAATATTTTGAAAATTAATAGTCCTATCTGAAGATTCCAACTTGCAATATACAGTTTTTCACATATTTCAGTGAATTGATGTTCTTCAAAAATGCTGCAATAGTACATTTTTATGTTTTGTGTTTATTTTTTTTGTGGAATTGCACTTTATTTTTGTATCTCACTTTCAACAAAAACAGATAGCAAAAAAACATATTCCTATAAAAACTACATATTTACTCATAAATAGGGCTGCGTGATCACGATTTTGGCTTCCCACAATTAAATTAACATAATCAACTGTGATATTTACATTTAAAATGCACGCTCCGCTCATAGAAAACTCTGCTGCGTAAATCAAGCGCCTCCTAAAACAGTCATTTTGGCCATAATCGTACAGCCCTACTTATAACTTTGTTCATTATATTACATGGGGCCATATTTAAGAGTTGTTTGCACTCTTTAGCATCTTTTCACAAGGGAGATGTTTAAATCTTCTTGACTCAGGGGGTACAGCTGAAGAAATTAGTGACACAGAGAGCCAACCGTCTGCTGCCCATCCTGCCACCAGTCGCTTCCAGTTCGGGGCTGCAGGTCCCACCAG